>PNEQ01034340.1:0-32892 GCA_003012365.1 Medauroidea extradentata
GTCCTAAAATCGTTTGTCCTAAAGTCATTTGTCCTAAAATCGTTTGTCCTAAAGTCATTTATCCTAATTTCGTTTGTCCTAATGTTGTTTGTCCTAAAATCGTTTATCCTAAACAGCATTTGTCCTAAAATCGTTTGTCCTAAAATCATTTGTCCTAAAATTAGGATAAACGATTTTAGGACAAACGACGTGTACCCGTGTGATTTGCCAGAAAACTGTTCACACGTGTCACTACAGTGATACTACAGTTTATTAGAGACTATGTTAAACAATTTCGCGATCATCCAGCGTCTCTAACGACAACTAATTCACACTATTGTAAATCTAAAGTTGACCTGAGAATGCCATTCTGAGACAGCAACTGTCAGAATTTGAAGGAATGTCACAAGTCAAAATGTATTACATTTGGAGTTACCTATCTGTAACTGCGACAGAATATATGACCGTATTGAAAGTGGCTCTTACCACTTACGATTTTGCTTGAGATTTGAATGTGTACTTTGTATACAAAACAAACAAATTTCTATTGCAAAACATCTCACAGAACACTCTTACGCACTCATGCTAGTTTAGGACGTGTTATGACCTCGTGGCATATTTTACATAAAGTTACATTCTACAGGCCGTAATGTTTTTTTTTATTTAACACTTGGTAATGTTTAATCCTTCTTGCGTAGAATGTCGATGGTGCAGATGAAAAACCTCGTATGTCAGTATTTACATTTTAACACATTGTTCCTCGGCAATAACAAGAATGTCCAATAAATTAGTTTTTTTCCAAAGCACATTTTATTGTATTGATGCAAACTAACGGGCTGTAAAATTCCTTCCACGCCAGTAAGATTTCATCTCCAATTTATCCGCCCATCTGAGCTCTTTCCTATTGTGACATACGAGGGTTTGCATCTTCACCATCGATGTGCTGGATATAAAAACATTACTAAAATATTTAAACAATTACAGATGTACGGCACATCTCCTAAAATCACATATCGCGAGTAGGATTTTCTTTTCCGCTTAAAGATTTTAACCTAGCTAGTATTGACAGGAAAATTCCACATGTTCAGTGACATATACGTCGGGAATTATATCTATAGGCATGGTTCAGGCTTAGTGAAGTGTTACGTCACTGATGAACCATTTTAACACTTGACAAAGTATTTTGTTAATGGAAAGCGTATAGTTCAAAGTCAAAACGCTTGTTTCTATAGCTGAGATTTTCGAATCCGATTGTTAACTTTACAGATACGGCAGTCTGAAAAAGCCATTTTCGGTCGTTTTGAGGGGCCTGAAATTAATGTTTCTAATAAACGCCCCGAATTTTTAAAACTATTGCGACATAGTTTGATGTGTGTGTTCTTTTCATAGATATACATGATATACTGTGCGTTAAATAGTTTCGTCAAAAAGAGAATAGTCGTAACTCGCTGAAACACATTTGAGGCACTGGTAAGGAAAGGCCCTTAACAATAGTTGCCTTACTTCTTGTGGTTGGCGACGAATTAACTGCATGTAGTTCCGTGTATTTTCATATTTAAACGCAACGCTGCTAAAATAAAATCAATTTAAATCGACACACTTGTATTTTATACAATTAATCAACTTTTTTTATCGAGCTATATAGGTTCCTACGTACTGCACAATTTATCTTACACCCGCGAGCATCAAGTGACTGTTCAGAGAGGTTAGACATTTCCCGCCGTTAAGGCCTTGTTACCGAGTTTTGCAGTGATTTCGAAAATTATTTTTTTATTGCTACCTAATACTCATAGCAAAATTTTGTTCCACAGTTTTGACACGTAGGCATGTTATAATTTGTAGCTGAATTTTTTTGTAGAAATCTAATGAACGGTTTTTTAGATTTCATCACCCAAAGTACCAGGTTTTTTGTAGTGAAAATAAGCAAAAATGAAGGAAAATATTTTTTTTTGCTGTCAAATGGCATATTATTTAAAAAAAAACGCATCCACAGTATTGTATATCGTGTGACTGCGCATTGACTCAAATTTTTTCGAAGCTTTTGGTTAAAAAATATTTGAGTTATTGTCACCAGTCTGAAAAAACTCAGGAACAAGTCGTTATTCGTTACGCGCGGAAAGATACGAATTGACTGAAAACAGACATTTAGCAGAGCTTTTTTGAGTGCTCACATTATCCTAAACCACCAATATGAACGCTACTATTGGCCTACGGAATACAATTTTACCATACCCACTGTCTTATCACTCCTATGCATCGGTATACTAAATTTACCGACAATTTTATAGTGAAGGCGCTATTTACGGTGAATCACTTATGGAAAAGCGAGGCAGGCATTACCAAGTTTAAATCTGAATCACTCTACACATAACTTGTATAAATAAATTTAGTCTATAACGAGCAACTTCTGCGTACCAGTACTGTACTTAATGTAACACAACTTTAAGGAAGTAAATTTAAATATGTTGAAAAAACTTCGTGCTTGTGAAAAATCATTAGCCTAGAATCGTTCGCAACTGTAAATTATGTATACTACCTTGATACTTTCTTTTTTCATGTCGCTATTTTGTTTTGTTGCGAACTCGGCAGTTTTCGCGCCATGATCAAGAACCTTGGCAACATAATTGCACCATTTATGAAAAATATAATTTTTTTATGTTACCTGGTGTTGACGGCAGGTTTAGAAACTCACAAAAGTTCTACGAATATGGTTGAAAGTCATCGCTAGCTGGAATTTAGTGTCGTGAGTGCTTACAGCACTTTCTGCTAACTCGCGACCACGCAGCGAATTTCTCGCTTCATAACCGCAACTTCTTAGCTCACATTTGCGGTTAATTATATTGTTTGCATTGCTTCACAAATGCCATGCATATAAACGTTGAAGGTGGCACGTGATTCTCAGTGCAGCATGTTCTATACCACGTGACGTGATACGGTATTGCCAGAGATAGTGAAATATTTCAAGAATATTTCGTGGCACGAATATTTGTCAAATGAATGTAGTGTCCTACGCCTTGTATGATTAAGATGATTATGCAGTTCACGTGGCAAAAACACATAATTTGTATTATCACGACACAGTGTTCGTTTTATAGACGTTGCTTATGACTACGTTTTCCACTTGTAAAACTTCTTTGGCTCTCACAGTTTTTCCATTGCGGTATGCCAAAATCAAGATTCGCAAGTTACGGGAACTTAATGATAACAAAAACCAAGTGTCTAACTCAAATGAATTAATTTACACTGAAATGAGATACTGGGCAATTTGCTTATATATATATATATATATATATATATGTATATATATATATATATATAAAACCATCCTTTTATATTATTTTAAATTGCCATAAATGAAGAAAATTGTTAGCATTTTCTGATTTTTTTTAAGTACTAGTGAATCTCATTGTGTGTTTAAATATTTAAGCATATTGTACATAATATCTAATTTTAGTGTTAATTATTTCGTTCGAGTAAGACACTTGTTTTTTTTTTACTATGTCCCCGTAACTTGCAAATTTTGACGTTGTCATGTCACTATGGAGAAACTATGAGAAATAAAAAATGTCTACAAGTGGAAAATGTAGTCACAAGTAACGTCTATAAATCGATCACTATGCAAATATAAAATTGAATTGCTGCCACGTAAATGCTCTTAAGGGTGAATCATACACATTCAGTAGGAGCGTTGGCCAATTCAGGCGGGGACACGCCAGTAAGTAGGGACCTCTGATTTCCTCGCAAATATTTCTGCAACTACTTGTTTCAATGTCTTAGTTCCACCTCTGTAGTTCAGCTTCTTTGTTATTGGAAGAGCGTCTTTGTGTGAAGACGTTTATCATATTTGACCCTACCAATTAGAATAAGGTCACTGCGAATAACACAATCCCCCGTGATTTGCAGTAAAACGTTAAGACACGTGAGAGTTAAATTCAGCCAATCATTGACCATGAAGCAGAGCCGAAGATGTTCACACTCCAGTGGCGAACAGTGAAGTTTTCTAGGGCAAGCGGTGATTATCAGCGACTGTACGGAACTCTCAGTTGCGTGTGTACCCATTTGACTGGTAGGAGCAGGTACATTCCTCAGCCAGCATGTAAGAGGCGAGGAACTAGTTGTCAGTAATACACTTAGGCCTCAATAACACATCTGTCACCTGCTCAAAGTGTATAGTCGGATCTCATACTGCTTGCCTAGGAACACGACCACGCTTCGCCACTGACACACGAGGCACTGACCTAAACTGATGCAGAAATCTTTTCACCGATAAGTCAATATAAATGTCACACCTGCATATTTTATATCGAAGAGTCAACTTTTTCAGTGATAAATGTGTCCTGAGGTATTGTAGTTGAATGGCTCCGAAGTGTTGGCGTGGCTACGTAGCCTAATGAGCTTGACTTATTTGACCTCGGTCACTGGTAAACGGTCGTGGTAATGGTACCAATTTTATACACAGTCAAGTTTATAACCATGATTATTTTTTATTTATCACATTTCCTTGACACCAAACCACAAACTATATGCCAAGATAATAATAAATAAAGTAATGATTGCGTTTCAGTTAACTTACCCTTTTCTTTTTAATGTTTTCCCTCCTCGATTGTTTACTTTATGCTCTTCTTATTTTACTCGTTTTGGCGACTCGTGTGTGGGAAGTGCCGAGAAACTAAAATGGGTTATTACTGGAATAAATTCGTAATACAGGCCACAGCTCATGAGTGATTCAACGACACTGCAGAAAACCCGCTTGCCATGCACATAGACAGACCTGTGAGTTGAGACCCAATTTTTAGAGAAAATAATTTCAGCATCAGTTTGTTTCAGTGGCTAATGTGCACATATGCAGCTCTGCTTCATGGTCAGCGATTGCTAGAGGCACGAGTATTTCGAGTATTCATCTGGCAACAGCCTAGACTTCTCACTTCTATATATGCACTGGTCGAAGTTAAATATACATTGGCTTGTAACCGTACAAGTGGATAGTATGTGAGATTTTAATTGTTTCTTGGAATGGGAGTTTACAGTTAGAATTTAGTGGTTTGTGGACATACGCCATTGCTCATGTTTTGCTGATCAAACCTGTGTTGAATGACAAAATACGGAAACGAACAAGAAAAAATAAATAAATATAAAACACACACACAAAATAGAAAAACAAAGCCATCCCAGAAAAATTCTATATTTTTTTTCTCAAAATTATTGTTATATTAGAAGAAAAGACTTCTAGAGATAAAATTCAGTCGAATATCTACACAACACCCAGACACAAATATAGAACCGGATTCCCAGTATGAAAAAAAAATCGAAATATACAAAAAAACAGTGAACAGTGGACAACAAAAACAAGACAATAGACAACACAAGTAAAAACCAACGAAAAAATGCTACGTTTTGTGGATTGCGATCCATCCCCAAAACGTTGCATTTTTTCGTTGGTTTTTATTTGTGTGTTGTCTATTGTGTTGTATTGGTTGTCCACTGTTCACGGTTTTTGTCTATTTCCATCTTTTTTCATATTGGGAATCCGGTTCTATATTTGTATCTGCCTTTTGTGTCTGGGTGTTGTGTAGATATTCGACTGGTGTTTATCTCTGGAATTCTTTTCTTCTAATATAACAATAATTTTGAGAAAAAAAGACAGAATTTTTCTGGGATTGCTTTTTTTCTATTTTGTGTGTGTGTTTTATATTAGTTTTTTCTTGTTCGTTTTCGTATTTTGTCACTAAACACTGGCTTGATCAGCAAAACATGAACAATGGCGTACGTCCACAAACCACCAAATTCTAATTGGGTAGTATGTGTAATCCCCACTACTTGTTTCCTTATTTATTACCGGCTTGCAGTTGTCAAAGGTGTGTTGAAACATCTGTCGTCTAATCCCAGAAGTGTCGGTGATGTAAACGTTATTGGCGTTCAACCTGACCTACAAACAATGCGCGAAATAATCGTGTCTCTAGCGATTGGCAGTTTTAACGGTTACGCGTTGTAACGTTTTACTGCAAATCACAGACGTATGGTATCGCAGGAATCTTATTCTGATTGGTGCAGTCAAATGAGGAACGTCTTTTCACAAAGACACGTTGCCAGCAGCAACGAAGCAAAACTGCATACGTGCACGTAACGTATTGAAATAAGTTGATGCAGAAGTATTGCCATAAAATCATAGGCTGTACCTATACAAGCTATCAAATATACGGTTCAAAAAGAGTAATGCATAAATTGGTTTTCGTTGCAAGCGTCTGTCCTATAGATTATTGGGAACATTTAGTTAATAGACACTTTACGTGGGACAACGACACATATTTTTTACCTATCTGCACTGTACCTTGGTTACACAAAACTTTTTTGAGTAGTATATAATTTAAAAACTACCAACAAATACTTTACACTTACTAAAGTCAAATGTTTTCACATAAATTGTCGCAACAAACAGGCATGTCTCGCTAGTCGAGTGGCCGCACCAACCTTCACTCCTGCCTTCTCTCATACACATTGTGACCTTCTCAGGTGGCGGAAACACGCAGTGGACTTTAATTTTTTTTTGTCGCAACAAACGGTTGCAAACTGTTTTACTATACGTCTGGTTGACAAAAAAGATGAGTATTCATTTATTCCTCAGTCAAAAAATATTTGATTCAACAAATCGTAGCTTTGCATTATACTGTAGGTCTGTAACGAAATAATTTGTTAACTTGAAAACGAATTCTGATTCGTCAAGAGAGAAAAGGCGCATGCGGATTTCAAATGTCCCGGGGATCTCAGGGCATCGAATTCCGCCCTCCCCCATTATTAAATGCTATCGAACCAAAACCCTTTCGGGGACCTTACCTGGAATTATTTTTGCAAATTAACCTGCAAAAACAATTTTTTTAGCACATTTCAAACTTAATTTTAAACACGAACTTTTATAGCGAATTATTAGATTATGGAAAATTTGATTATACGGTATTTAGCAAAAGTGGAAGACGACATTTTAAAAATTATTAGGGAGCCCGCAAAGCAGTACATAAACATAATAATTTATAATTTATCTGTTTATATTTATAAATCATGCTTAGTTTTTTTTTTGTTCATGGTGCAGGCTTACAGGCTGCAGTATAGATAGCCTTCGCGGAAATGCGACCCTGAGTCTCGCGTTTGTGAAGGGGTTCGACTCCCGATTTTAGCTTTCCATGGTATTACCGCTCTCCAGGCGAATGTTGGAACTGTCCCTCATTGCAGGCCATGGTCGAGTCCCCCTCTTCTAATCAGCCAGTAAGTCTGTAATAAACTCCGTGTTGTCGAAACACACTACAAGGTGTTTTACAGTACAATGCCGATAAGTGTATTCAGTGAGGTCAGGGATATCTACTGTTAAGATTCTGAAATATAGAATTATGTATAAGAGCCATTGCTTTTTGGCGAAATGAGTCATGCACCACTTTGTTTCAGTTCCTTACGTGCTTCATGGTTACTGGTAGATGATTGTTTTGTGCTAAGTCGTCTCGTATTTCACGGAAAAAAAAATTGTGGCAGATCTAAAATGTTTTGTTGGTATTCACCATGCAAAGTTTACTTTGTGGTCACCATGAAATATTATACTGCCACCACTAAAACATTGCGGTTATAGGCGGTTCGGGATAAAGTGAGAACTCAATAAAGCCCTGATGAAATTATATTTTCAGACAATCTGTATCGTTCCGCGCGTAACGGTTAACAACGGGAAATGTCTAACCTCTCTGAACACGTCACTTGATGCTTGTGCGTGTAAGATAAATTGTGTAGTCTGTAGGAATCTATACAGCTTGATTAAAAAGTTGCTTAATTATATAAAATACAATAATGTCCATTTCGGATTATATTGTTTCGGTATGGTTGTATTTAAATAGAAAAATACACGGAACTGTATTGCGTAATTTTGCTGCCAACCACACAAGCAGTACGGCAACAAAAGTACACGCTGAATTATATGCAGTAGCGGCTGGTGATATTTTTCGAAGGTTAAATATTAAGTGCTCACTTTATCCCGAATGACCAATAGTAAAAAAATATTTTGTGTTTGCTACAAAAATAATGGCAGGGAAGACATCCTACAAAATTTTTCTTTAACTGTTGACTGTGCCAATCAGAGCAATGTTACTGCTACGCCACACGTGTGTGGTTTGCGGTTAGAACCTACATAACTCTGAGAGAGTTAAATAAACACGATCACTGACCTTGAAGAAGAGCTGCAGATGTGCACGTAAGACACTAAAACAAGTTTATGCAATTTTTTTTTTTTTTACAAAAAAACAGTGGCTCTAGAAATAGGTCAACATTAGAAAGAGCTTCTGATTAACTCGGCTATTTGAAACTACGTCTTGGATGCTAAATCAAACCGCGAAAGCAAAGTCTAGAGGGTCGAAATGATCGGAAAGTTCTACGCCGTCCATCCCACAAATTGGATCCGTCAGAAGTTTTGACTCACCGCCAGTTTCTTCTCCGTCGGTCTGGTCCGCATTCAATTCTTCAACGCAGCGGGTGGAAACAGGGCTATAAATACCGTACAACCGGCAACTGTTTCGTCTATCTTTTAGTTCCTTTGCAATTCCCACCTTTTTTCTTGCTTTTTCTTATTTTACTCTCTCTCGAAGTTTTGAACGACTTCCAGCACCACCATGTGCTTCCAGCCCATGTTATTTTGTTTTTCACCGAACTTACTGTTAATGCCAACTAACCTTCCCCATCGGGTGATGAATGAAACAGTGGTCTGTTAGGTAAGGAAAGTAGGTATTACGTCTCGTCGACTGCGAGGCCATTAGAGACGGTGAAACACAACTTGACAACTGAGTGAGGAATCGGTCATGGTCTTTTTTTAAGGAACCGCATTCGCCAGGAACGGTTTAAGGAAACCATATAAAACAGAAATCAGGAAGGCTGGAGCCGGGAATCTAGTCCGGGTCCTTTCGAATGTTGGTCCAACGTATTACTGGTTTGTTGGGGGCGAATTTAGTGTATATACATAAACACCAAGGAATTGTATTAGTTACGGAAGCTTGGCAGCATTTAGGCTATATTTCTACCGGAAACTATTCGACTAGGAGGTATAAAATATGTTCACTTTATTTGCTGCATGAAAATCTACACCCTTTTGTAAATTAACCAGTATATCTCAGTAATAGAAAGAAATCGTCACGCTGTAGTTAGGCTCCAAGTGTATGAGCCATGTAAATTAATTTGAAGTGTGTGTGTGTGTGTATATATATTTATATATATATATATATATATATATATATATATATATATATATATATATATATAAGGCCATATTTTGTCAAAACGGAAAAACGCAAGAAAACATGTATGAGGTATGAGTCAGAAAATGAATAATTCGCGAGTTCAGTTAACTGCATATTAGAAACCACTGTCCAAAGAATTGTGCATACTGAAGCTCCAACCAATTGCCCGCTAACTGCAACTCACTGGAACAACATTCAATGAACGAATGTACGAGGCTTGAACATGCGTAGGAGAGTCGATTCCAAAATGCAGTTAGTTGGACTTAGGAAATATTCCTTTCCTTTTCCATGAGTGATGACAGCATTTTCTGGTGAACCTGGTGACCTTCATTTCAGTAAGTGAGTTCGTTTTCTCGCTCTTATTTTGTTGCGCTGTTACCACTTACGTGGGGGAACAGGTTCTACACAGCAACGGTGGCAGTGCGTGTACGCACTTCACTCACTCGCTCAGGCCTGATTCGCTTTATATTTATACCTGTCCGGATGTGGTACGCTAACATCGGCAGTGCAAGCGTAGTTTAAGTTGTCGGACATTTAGGAGCACAATGTTACGAGTAACCGAGCGAGGTGGCAGAGCAGTAAATAACTGACATGTGACAGGACCCAGATACGATTCCCAGTTATTGCCGCACCGAGATTCTCCGATGTCATTCCAGACGAATACTGGTACGGTTCACTAATGTAGGCCATGGCCGCTTCCTTCCTGGTTTCTGGTCCTTCGAGTCTCTGGTTTCAGTTCAAATAACTTCCCAGAGAACGACAAGTTAAGCCATCCGTCCTACATACGCATGATTTACTGCGAGAAAACTTAACTGATTGCTTGGTTACATCGTACGTTCAACTTACTAGAAGATGAATGGCTCTCGCTTGTACATAGAGCCGTTATCCTATTTGAATGTGCCAATAAGAATCCCGCTGTTATTAATCCGCTGACAACTACAGTGTATCAGACGTATATGCAAGAAACTGCAGCTTTTTCAAAAATTTGTTGGCATTCAAAAGTATCGCAACGTACCATCTTATGAATATGCGTCGCACCCTTTACTTTAACTGCGTAATATCTTCGAATGATTACACTGGATGAAAGTGACTATCAGAACCTCTGAAATCCAAGTAACAGCTGTATCCAGCAGACATTCTGTTGAGCCACCTCTCGTTTTTGACATGTATGATTTTTTATGGTGTATAGTGGGTTGCTGCACTTAAAAAAGAGCATAGTTGCAGGTACCGTACTTTTGTTCAAATAGGGATAACAAAACAGTTTGGTTGTTGATACTACTCTGAACAGTTCCTTAAACAATCTATTTTGTAGAAGTTACCATTTGGTTTGTAAAAGCAACAAGGCTCTTTGTTTCTTCTACAGAACAGATTGTTGAAGGAACTGTCCAGAGTAGTACCAACAACCAAACTGTTTTGTTGTTCCTATTTTAACAAAAGCATGGTTCCTGCAACTATACTCTTTTTCCAGTGTGTTAATTTCGATAAAATTCTTCAATAACATGCGTCTAATTTGTGGAATATGCTGGCCAGAGTCCCGATTAAATATCACCACTTGTTATTTGCACCGACGCAGTGCAGCGCAAGAGCAGAACAAGTTAAACAGGTCTTCTGTTGCATGTCTGTGGTGAGTATTTACAGCACGCGCCGTGTAAGTAGGCGGGTAACGAGCCGGAGTGTGTTGCATAATATTACTACCGTTTTAAATTCGGATGAATAATTTACATACGTCGATTTCATTCCGGTATTAACAGACTACTAGGTGTTGAATGTGCCCTTCACTCATTAGCTGTCACACGCCATCTAAGCTGGCGCGCTGTGTAACTCCTTTACGACGCAACCAGACGCAAAGCAGGTGCAAATTTACGTTGCACACATAAAAATCGATATTTAATCGGCCCCGAGTTGTGTATAAAATGTGTATATGTGTAGAAAGTGTGTATATGTAACGGCAGTCTAACAACCATTAAACATTTGAGAGATTTTGAGCTTAATCTACTTACGGATAGCAGACATGAATAGTTTCATTTCTAAACAGTAGTTTCTGTAATTGACTTTCACTTACTGTTTTTGTTAGTTGAAGACGAAAACGGAGTAAGATCCGGAGATGACATGTCCCAGTAGTCGAATGGAGCGATTTTGGAATAATCACTTAAAACAAGAAAAAAAAGTTGTCTGAACCGGGAACTAATCCCTGGTCTACCCAAAGAAGCGTCCAATTTAGTATTGTTCATGAAAGGCAAATCTGTGATCATCACGTGATTGTAATAAATTAACGTTTCCTTGTTTTTGATTGCTTCTGAGGACTCTATTCATTACAAACAATATAATTTTAATAAACTGTCGTATTATTTTTGTTTTGTTTTGACATTGACATTTTTAAGTTTTTCTAAACCGTCTGTGGTCTGACCTTTGCGTCCAGAGAGCGTGACGCATTTATTTCTTTGAGTGCCTGGCATGTCTTTAGTCATTGCTTAAGGTGAAAAGAATAAAAAAAACATGGATTGTAAAGTAATTAATTTTACCTTGAAACACTTTTGTGCTGCAAAGTTTAACATGCTTTTCGAGACGTAGGTATTTTAGTATGGGAAAATAATTGAAGCACGTCTGTTTTGTTTCCTCGGAAGCTTACCCGTAGAGACCGGAAAAATTCTTGGGTTCACTGATCTGTAAACTATTCTTCAAGAATATCTGTGTGTACCCGCCGTACGGTAAGTTGATACTTGTAGAAGTGAGCTGTTAGAGCTGTTGAAAAAAATTACTAGGAATACGTACGTTATTATCATACAACTATGTAAGCAAATGAAAAAGCAGTACGGCGAGATAAACAAATACATTTATTTTTTATTGTTACGCGTTCACGAGTATGAATATTGTTCATGATGATTATTTTAAAAGTGAGATAAACACGTCTGTTATACGATATTTGGAGGATGGTTGGGTTGGCATTGATGTCGTAGAAATAGCTCTTCTGTATTTTATGAACAGCGGCTAAAATATTGAAAATAGTTAAATTGAATATTTACATAAAGCGTTCATTTTCAGGAAATGAAAAATGGAATGTATATTTACATCATGTATTACATTATTTTAGTGATTAAAAGTGAGAGAGATTTTGGTCAGCTCTTAGCATCGAGGTCTTCAGCGCTGGCGAGGGGTGAGCTGGTGATGGGTATGGAGCAGCACCGGAACGAAAGGGTGGGGAAAATGGGAGATCCCCGAGAAAACCCACCGACCAACAGCATTGTCCAGCACGATTCTCACATGTGAAAATCCGAGGACCGACCCCACCGGGAATCTAACCCGTGTCGCCTTGGTGGGAGGCGAATGGTTTGACCATTTGGCAACCGCGGCTCCTACAATATTCAAGAGGTGACGTAGTTATGGGGGATTGATCTCTGTCAGATAGGTTTTACGGTTTTTCTGATAAATCAGGGAATATACTCATTGTTTTGCTTTTTTTTCTCGCTGACAAAGCATAGTTTACTGTTTCATCCACTTTTGGAAATCCACATGGCATTGTTAGAGCCCACGATTTTTGGTGAAAAGAATTCTGCAACAGTTTGTTTCAATGCCTTACGTGCACATCTGCAGGTCTGCTTCTTGATTATTGGCTGAATGTATAATTGCACAGGCGTGGCTCATTTGACTTGTGCCAACAGGAACAAGGTTACTATGCGACACCACACGTCTGTGATTTGCGGGTAAATCCCCGAGACGCTGATAATTTAATACAGCCAATCACTGACCATGAAGCAGAGATGCATATGTGGACATAAGGCATTAAAACAAATTGTTGCAGAATTCTTTTCACCAAAAATCGTGGGCTCTAGGCATTGTTTCTGTTAATTGTGTGGCCTCTTAGTAGCTCCTGTAAATAAAGCAATTTTTACTTTTCAGCTATTTCCCGTTGCAAAATAATGAATTTATTATGGTTCCTACAGAAAATCGATTAAGTTTGTATCTATGCCCTGCCGTGACAAAAATTTTGATGAATCGACTGGAACAGAAGTTATAGAGAAAAAAAACAGATAAATCCAAGGTGGTAGGGATCAAGACCCCTTAAGGGCGGCGGATGGACAATGTACGTCGGCTTGCAGTGCAGCCGTCAGCCTGGCAATGTTATAGTTGACGTTTGGCGGAATGATTCATAGTTGGTGTGAAAACAGATCCAAGATAGAAGCAGAGCTTGCAGAAAGTATCAAGTTACCATACGGTGGATATACTCTAGTAGACGGCAGCTGCTCATTGCATGGCTGCTTACTGATTCAGTGATATCACGTGACAGGTCCTGTCAGTTGCTTCTTTATTATTGGATTAGCGCTCTCCAGGCAGCGTTCAAAAAGTCAAGGTCAATTGTGAAAGTGACACGAACTTAGGCCTACAGTTATTTGAAATCTCATTGTGCCGAAAAACGTGAATTTTTCAGATCCCTTCTAACCAGTGTAATTTTTAATGGCACGATTATTCGTTGATTCACCTGGTGGCAGCCTAGATTTGTAAGTCCTTTTCATGTACTGGCCGCAGTGGGGTATCCATCAGTAGAGTCCCCAATTTGTGGTGAAAAGATTTCTGCATCAGTTTGCTTCACTGGCTTATGTCCACATCTGCAGCTGTGCTTCCTGGTCAGTGATAGGATGTTATTGACTCTTGACGTGTCTTAACGTTTTACTGCGAATTACAGACGTGTGGTATCGCAGTAGATAGACTTGATCTGATTGGTAGGAAAATGGGAAACGTCTTTCCACAAAGTCACGATGCCAACAGCAATGAAGAAGAACTGTAGATGTGCACGTAATGCATCGAAACGAGTTGATGCAGAAATCTATTCGCGAAAATCTCGGGGGCATATCTATTGGCTTTTAACTGTGCAAATGTGTAGCACGTGATATCGCCTCGGCTTATTGACTAATTCATTATAAGATTTCAGTCGTCGTACTTGCATAAAAATTACTGTCGTCCAATCGCAGAAGAAGCAGCGAAGTAAACGTTCTTGATTTTCAACCTCACCAAAAATGAATCCGCGAAATACTCGTGCATCTAATAATTTTTAAAGAAACTTCACCATATACCAATTTAGGTTCGCATTTATGTTAGACTTTTTAGCTTCAATTTTAAGTATTAGTATAGTAATGTTTCTGCGTTTGATTTTGAATACTCTTGACTCCAACGAATGCGATCGGAAGCGCGTGGGTACTACAGGGACTTTTGCTCGCCCCTTATCGCTTCTAAGTGGAAGAATCTCAACTGACACCGAGGACTCTTTTTTTAAGTCTACAGATATGAAGTACCTTTCGCTTCATCCCGTTGTGCTTTAAACTATGTCTTGTATTATTTTATGATAATTTCTTTGATTCTCCTGCAAAATGCGATGAAGGGGAATGGCTCTATAAACCGATGACACTGCGGGAATCGTAGATGCTCACGGGATAAAATGTTTTATGGCAGCTACAAAATGTTTTGTCAGTACTAACCCTTCCAAATATTTTTGTGCTCACCACAAAACCATTTTGTTGTCACCTGAGGTCACCACAGATTTTTTTTTTTGTTTTAACCTCGAAAAATGAATGTAACCACAAAACTATTTTGCTGTCATCACTGAAACACTGTGGTTAACAGAAGGTAGGATTGTGTTTATCACAAATATATTTGCGGAGAAAATTTACAAAATTTTTCTTTTTTTGTGAGTGGATATCTTTGGCTTTTGATAGTTACAGCAAGAGTTCCCAGGGCACTCCCATTTCTGCCGCCCTTGTATTCCGTCGCTGTTACATCGGTCATCCCTCATTTAATTAATTTTTCCTCCGTGTTGAGGCAGGGGGGAGGGAGCTGGCGATGGGCTGCCACCCCCATATCGTGATTAAAATCTGGTTGAACGGTGCACAGGGAATCCTTGTAGTGTCGCGCAGTTTTCTAGCAGTGATTTTCATTAATGTATTTCGTCTACGACTGGGTTTCGGAAGCCATGTTTCGTGGTTTAATACTACTGGTGGGTCAGTCGAATTATTAAGAACAAGAAGATTTCAGCGAAGTTAACCACTGAATAAGTGGAATCAGTAAATTTGTGTGGTGCCAATAAATAAACAAACTAACACTGAATGGAGAAGGTACCCGAAGAGGGCGTCACACCCTATAAATGACAGACGACTGTACCGGGCATCCCGTAGGCGTTTGACGGTCCTCCAAATGATGACATGAAGTGAGGTGAGGACATACAATGGGAAAGCGATGGAATGCGTGGGACTGGAGGGAGAAAAATCCGAATAAACCTACCGTCCAACTGCAACGCCTACCACAACAGGAAACTCGGGATCCAGCCTCCGAGAACCAAACCTGAATCGCCGTGATAAGAGGTTAGTGTTGTCCGCCACTACACTACCACGACCCTGACCTGGCACTGGTTTTCAAGAAGTTCCTTGGTTTCACTGCTTCGGTGTTTTCACATCGTGAGAATTGACCGGCGACAGTGCCTCGTGTTCACATCTGCGGCTCTGCTTCATGGTTATTGATTGGCTGAATTTAATTCTCGTGTGTCTAAACGTTTTACTGCAAATCACAGACGTGCGTTATTCACAGTAACCTTATTCTAACTGGTAGAGTTAAACGAGAAACGTCTTCACACAAAGACGCTCTGCCAATAACAAAGAATCAGAACTGCAAAGGTGGAACTTAGACATTGAACAAGTTGCAGAAAGCTTTTAGCGGAAATCACGGGTCCCTATAGTTCATTCGCCGACAGCAAACTGTACTCCAAGTTAATGTGTGATCATCTGATCTGGTGTTGGCCGACAGTAAGAAGGGGCCCTTAAATGAGGACATTTTTAACCAACATTATAAGAACGACTGAAAAATTCTCACTATTATACAATGCGGGCACATAAATATACGTAGGCCTAGAGCCGGTATTGCCACGGAGTGTTGTCGGATGAGTATAGGCAAATTAATTCCAGCATGTAGCAAAATAGTAACGCGAAAATTTTCACGTCTTTACTTAGAGGAACCAAGATTATGTTGAAACAGGGATATCAGTCCTGTTTGATTGTTGGTGCTATTGGGATAGTTTCTGTTCTGCAGAAGTAACAACATGCTCTGTTAGAAGAAATATTATTTTCTGCAGAACAAATTATTGTAGTAACTATCGAGATAGTACAGAAAGCCAACCCTGATTTCTGTACCTAATTCAACAGAAGGATGATACCTACAGCAGTATTTGTATTGTCAGTGCGAGAGTAAGATGTTTGGTACTCGGCGACTGACGACAGAGGTTCACGGGCGAGTGGTCCTCGGAGGCTCGCGTGACGTCCATGCGACACGCCTCGCTTCGCCGCCACGCGCCGCCACGCACTTCCTCGCCGAGTCATCTTGTCGCCGTGTCGTCCTGAAGGTTGTCGGACCAGGCTAGACGGCCGCTGCTCAGCACTCTCTAACTGGGTTAAGGATGCCCTTTCGTTCAAAGTTTCCATTTTTATTGATTTCCCCAACCAAGCTTTTCGCTGGTAAGGTATCAAAATTAGCTTTATTTTCCAGTTCATACCGGGTGATTATTTTAAGTGGAGACGATGCGATACCGCAAGAAGCAAGCATCAATTCCAAAAACTTTTGGAACAAAAATTATACGATAGGAAGGGGACCAGCCAATGAACCAAACTGTGATACCCTTCACTACTCCCTGGAGGCGAGAGGAGATGGAGTAAGTGGGAAATTGTAAATAGTACTCACAATTTTGTCGCAGAATTGATTTGTTCACTTAAGGGTGAATGCTAGATAATTTTCTTGAATTTTCAGTTTTCGAGACATAGCATTTATTCAATCTGCATTATCGAAATTTTCTCTATGACGTGACGTAGGATATACTCTTGACAAACTGCTTGACATAAATAATAATTTAATATTTCATTAATTAGTCATGCAGAATTATTGCAAGGATATTATTGGTTAACTGTTGAGAATGATTACAAATCCAATATAAGATGAACATATCACACTACTATGATCTCCAAAATTCATCACAAATGTCTTCTATGCCTCAACATTGCTACATTTATCGAAACTATTTTAAAACATAAGTTTTTGCAGAAAACCGATAAATAAAATTTAGCATCTAACTTTCCCCCTTAAAGCCAGGAACCATTATTTTAATTGCTTTTGCGATACTTAATTTTTAAATCCTAAACAACAGCATATTTCGAAAAAACTGTTGCACAGTTTTGTTAGCAACTGTTTTATACTGTGGCAGTTACAATTTTAAGGCAACATAAACCATGGGTTTAGTTAATTATGTAATTAAGAAAAATTCTCTCTAATGAACTAATTAGTCAAATCTTTGTAACTTTCTTTTTGGAAAGAAGTATCATACTACACAGTAAAAACTATTTCCATCTAAACTGGGGAAAATATTTGCGATGCCTGTTCTTATTTAAAAATAAATAACTACTAGCGTAAAAGCAGTAGGAATTATGGATCATTGCTACAAAGAGACGCATGTTTGCTTTAACACGGTTTTTCAAAGCTGTTCGGTGGGACTGCAAAAGCGGAAAAATGAAATTGTAATTCCTCGCATGGAATTGAAACGTAAAATAAAACATGTTACGGAGACACATATCTGGTATAAAAAACCCAATCCCTGAAGGAGCTGCAAAATGTTCGCCTTTTCCTGAGACAAGAGACTAAACGAGGCCCTACAATGGGACTGCGAAGGAATGCAGTGGTGGGGAAATGCGAGTACCCCGAGAAAACCTGCAGAACAAAGGAAACGTCAGCCACGATCACAGATCGCCGTGGTGGATGGTGAGTGGTCTGACCGCCACGACGTCTCGATCATAAGGGGCCCACCTCGTTGCCATAAAATCACATTGCAGCGTGTTAGAAGAAAAAAAGTTTTACACCGAAACTAATACACGTGTGTTCACGCCGTTTCTCTACGAAAAGAACACACACTTCAGACGACTGCCCTTAAGTACTTTCAAGACAACACACGTATTAGAAATACCCATTTAGGACACGTCAAAATGGGTCAAAGCGGAATTTTCAGTCTGCTATAGCGGAAAATATACTAGCCGAATACATGTGAAACCACTTAAGGGTACTGCATTGGACTTTAGTAAAGTGATTTCGTAAATAAAACAATAGGGTCACCACTTAAAGTTCCATAGGAAATATGTTTTTTTTTTTTTCGCGAAGACTGCACGTCTTAAGAGTAGAGGCGACGCACCGTTGTATGGTCCATACGACGTCGCCCTTAGCACCACACCTCACTCACACAAACACATGTGCCACGAGGTGGGCCCCATAAGAGTGAGCATTGATGTTGTGAGGGACGTCGTTATCTCAGGGGCACGGCCTATCACGAGGTGCTGTGAGGTCTGCTCGCATGTGACTTGTAAACCTTCGACGTGATTGGTCGAGGACTACATTGTTGCTACCGGGCTGTGTCGCTGCCGTGCTGCTTGAAGGTTACTTGTTAGAAGCCATGGAGGAAGTCTACCCAGCGTGCAGACGCGGTAACCAAACTTGTACTCGCTTTACTAAAGCCCGTCGCACACTGAAACGCGGTATACATCGGTTTTCAAAGTCATTTTTTTATTTTTATATTTATACCAAATATTTTTTATCTTACTTTAAACATTAATTCTGACTAAATTTTGCTCTTATGAAATTTTTTATATCTCTTATAGTTTTTGCGTAATGACTCGTGAACGTCTAAATTTGAATTTTACGGTTTAGTGACCGCCACTAAAACCATCTGACATACCAAACTGAAATAAAATTTATTGAGGATAACCATGTTGTAGGTTACAACGTCTCCTGCATTATAACAAAAATAATATATTGTACTTGAAAATAATTGCTGACATTTAAAATAAAAATTTAAAAAAAAATGTAAAAAACATTATTTTATTTTCTGGTTTTTGCATAGAAGACGTCGTAGCCTATAACATTGTTACTCTCTGTATTTTTTTTTTTTCAGTTTGGTATGTCAGTTGGTTTTAGTGGCGGTCAACAAACCGTAAAGTGCCAATTTTGACGTTTACGAGCCATTACGCAAAAACTAAGAGAAATAAAAAAATTTCATAAGAGCAAAATCAGGTCACAGTTTATGTATAAAATAAGATAAAAAATATCTGCTAGAAATAAAAACAATCGTGCTGTAAACTTTTATAGACCACGTCCCTAAGGGAGGTTCAGTGCCAACTCATTTCGAAATAATGGAACTCCTGCTTTTAATTTGACCTATACATTTTCTATTGTGTTTTATACGTCGACAAGGCACATGCCACAGCTCCGTACATTGTATACAGCTGATTCCTCGGCTACTAGTGTTTATACTACATTTGTGACCATCCACAAAAAAAAAATTGACTCGCTTCCTCCGGAAGGTTGCTAGTAAGGAAGGTACTGAAGATGTAACGACTTGATAATGCCTGTACCTTGTCAGGCGGATAATGTTGATAAATCTCTTTGTACGGAACATGAAGCGTAGAATTAATAATTCGCTGTGAAATTAATGTTTGAATGTACAGTGTACACATTTTTTCGTAACTGTTCTGGGAACACACTTTCTTTCCAGGAGAGGTAGACGCCATTTTTACTTTGGTCCTATCGTTTGTCATTAGATAAGAAAATACATTTAAAAAAGGCTAAAAATGGCATTTATAGGTCGTTGACAGCCAATCTCCTGAAGGCAAAGGAGAATACATTACATCCTGGCTGTCTTTAGTTCAATCCTTTGGCCATTGACTCATGCAATATGCAATAAAATCATACTGTTACAAATATAATTTGCGTGTAACTGCACTACAAGGACCGCGATAGGTAGTTGACTATAAGGCCGAATATTGCTCGTTTACTACTTGTTTCATAGCCTCTATGCGCAAGACACAAGAGACACAAATTGGTGTCTTTCAATTGATCAAAAACTATCGTGTGTGTGTGTCTATATATATAAAACACACACACACTCAGTATGTTAATATTTATGTATTTTATTTAGTACTAGGGTGAGAAAAGTATAAATAAGAGGCAACACATAAAAAACATTAAAGTAATTACAACGGTTAATTTTTTTGTACTTTGCATAACGCATTTTTGGATTGTGCTACATTAACAAGTTAATCTATGTCTTAAAACGTATGTCAAAGACACCATTGCACGATAAAACGTTTCCTGGAAATCAAATAAGAGGTTTGCACACGTTATAGTTTAAATGTTGTGATAAAATTCAAAACAAAGTAGTTAAAACCTGAACTTTTATCGAAGGCGAACTAATTGACCTTTTAACCTAAATCTTCATGGAGTGGGCTGTACTTCTAGAAATACACGATGCCTAGGGCCCGGTAGTTTTCGCGAAAAGATTTTTGCCCCACTTTGTTTTAGTGTATTACGTGTACAACTGCAGCTCATTCTAGACGTTGTATGTTAAGGCATCCAATCACTGACCACAAAGCAGAGATGCAGGTGCGCACGTAAGACACTGAAAAACAGCGGTGCAAAAATCTTTTCGCGAAAACTACCGCGCCTTAACGATGACTAGAGGTACGTAAATTTCGCAGATACATTCCAGGTCAGGTTGAACGCCAATTATGTATACTTCATTGTTCTGTCTGTGACTTGCTGGCGGCTGTTACGAAACGCGTTTGACTATTGCAAGGAAATAATGCGAAGGGCTTTCGCTTGCTACCTGCTTATACGGTTATAAGCCAATAGATAATCGATTGTGGCCATTAGGTGTATAGGACTGACAAGTCTAGGCTGCTGCTAGACGAATCCGCGAAATTGACGTACCTCTAACGATGACCAATGATTTAACAAAATAGGAATTTCAGAATAATCAACGCTAAAATGCTCACAATTCTGTTTAAAAATATATACAAAACTAAATTAATGCATATATCAAAAATTCCTTTGGCCATTTTAACACTTATATATCAACGTTTTTATATGAATTTTTCTGTTACAATACACCAAACTGATTTTTAGATTTTTGCTCCCGAAATAGTACACATTTTGTTGTGAATATAAGCATATGAAGCAAAATATTTTTTTTCTCGCAAACGGTACATTATATTATAAAACGGTCTGTCAAAATTGTGTATCGTATGACTGTACACTGTCTCAAATTTTTTCAAAGCATTTGGTTAAAAAACATTTGAGTTACTTGCAATTGTTTGAAATAAACGGGAGATCATGCTTTCGGCCACCAAGTTGTTAATGGGAAATCAGTGTTATAATTAGGGAAAGACAAAATTCGCGAGTTCAATGTTCAAGGTCCTATGCACACTCAAGCCCCGTCTGATCTTTCTTCGTCTGTTGTTCCAGTCAGTAGCAGCTAACGGACAACTGGTCGGGGCATGAGTAAGCCTAGGACAGTGGATTCTTTACTTGCTTGTCTCATACCCTAGTTATAATAAATTAATACCCGAAATATGTGTTATAAAAATTGCGCTTTCAACTAGGATGCATAATAAGCGTTAAAAATTTTTAAATTATAAAACAATGTTCTTTTATATATGAGTTCTAAAATAAATTGCAAGGAAATATTTCGGTAAATTTCCTGTCATTGTGTTTACCAAGACGTTTCGCGTAGTGAGGTTTCTGATCGACGGATATATTGAGAAGAAATTTGTTCTAACAATGATTCACAAATTAAAATACGTGGCTGAAGGCGGGCAGGTAGACTTCTGAAGAGAATTCGTTGAGTCACGCTTGGTAGAAGCCAGAGACAACGAGCAAGTAAGCCATACGGGCGAGAATAATACGGCATTAAGGGGCATGGAAAAGTACGATGTCGAGCGGACAGCTGGAATACTCAATGTCAATAAAATCTGAACTACTATTCAAAATTCGATGAGTTTTTTTTAACGAGTGGATATTTTATCAGCGGACGTTTATTTATGTAGCACTATGGGGTGTATGTTTTACTTTCGAGTAAAATGAAAAACTGCTTTTAGAAAATAAGGGCTTCAACCCAAAAAATCTACAAAAATTGAAAACTATAATTTTTATTAACTGTAATGTGATTATATCTAGACACCTATAATAACCGGATTTCAAAAATACTTGCGTCTTGATTTGAAAATAATTTTACTATCCGAAAATCTCTGCTCAATAGATTTCTCATTCCTATAGACGAACTGCCGACAATGGATGTACTAGTGGCTTATAACCGTACAAGCGGGAATCATTCGATAGTCCTACGAATTATTTCCTTATTCATGTCATTATGTGAAATATACGCTTTGGTGTTCAACCTGACCTAGAATATATTTGAGAAATTGACGCACCTATAGTGAACCTCATTCATGCGCTAGGTGAGAACTTCTCAGATCGTGCAAAACAGCCGGGCGCGGTCTACCGCTATTGTCATCACCGTGTTTTTATTGTTATATATATACCAGTTATTTTTTTCTTGTTTTAGACACAAAATGTGACTAAATATTTATCTTACAAATTTTTTTATCTTGCATAGTTTTGCGTAATGGCTCGTTAAAGCCAAAATTTGCATGTTTCCGTTTTAAGGTCAACACTAAAACCAACTCACTTACCAAACTGAAAAAATTCACAGTGAATAACGATACGATAGGCTACAAATTCAGCTATGTTAAACCACAAAATAAAATACTTTTGTATTTAAAAATATTATTGAATTTTTAAAATTTTTATTTTAAATTTCAGCATTTTTATTTAAACACAAAAAAAAATATTCTGTGTTTTTATGTACGTGACAGTGTAGCCTGCGATGTCTTTATCCACTGTGAATATTTTCAGTTTGGTATGTCAGTTGGTTTTAGTGTAGCACTTAAAACGGAAACATGCAAATTTTGACTTTAACAAGCGATTATGCGAAAACTATGAGCGATACAAACATTTCTTAAAAACCAAATTTAGTCACATTTTATGTCTAAAACAAGAAAAAAATATCTGGTACGAACAAGAAATAAAACATGGAGATAAAAATAGCGGTATCTGCGCCCTTAATGTCACCTGCTGTAAAGAATATCGTATGGTCCGCAAGGACGAGGGTATTTTCTCACGAATGCAGATGTTATGGATAGGCAATAAGTAAGATGCTCCGTGGATGATATGAAATGAGGCTCTAGAATGGAAAAGTGATGGAACGCAAAGAACGGTGGAAACGGGAACACCCCGAGTAAACCAGCCGCCCAAAGGTAACATCCGCCACGTAATCGACGCGCGAGTTCCTACCCCGCCGGGAGTCGAGCCCGGATCGCCTTGGTGAAAGGCCGCCGCACCAATCAAAATAACTGCAGAAAGTTGTTCTACAAAGTATCACCGACCTTACTCATACGGTCTGGCAAACGCACCAGACAACTTTCACGTGTACTCGCATCTAAACTACTTACGGCTCGGGAGCACAAAGATGGTTCTTCGTTCGGCACTACTCGGGGAACTTTGCAAGTGTTCGTACCGCCACCCTTCACACACCTCGTTCAGCGCATACCTCTGTCCCTCCTTTCCCCGTCACCTGTGACAGTTTGAGAGATTTTGGTCAGCGCTTAACATCTAGGTCTTTAGCGCTGGTGAAGAGTGACTTAATGTAGTCGTGGAGCAGTGCCGGAATGAAAGAGCGGGGGAAATAGTAGAAAACCCGCCGACCAACGGCATCGTCCGAACCAACCCCGCCGGGAATCGAACCCGGATCACCTTGGTGGGAGGCGAATCGTCTGACCATTCAGCCACCACGGCCCGCTAGGTTAGTTTAGATAAGTTTAGGTTAGTTGAAATGCCAAAAAAGATGTTCGCTCAAGTCTACGCCCGGTAGTTTTACAGTGATTTTGATAATTATTTTTAAAGCTACATAATTTTCGTAACGAAGAATCCCTAAACTGTTTTGTCAGAAGTATATTATAATCTGTATCTAATTAATTTGGTAGCATAAAACCTCACAGTTTTCAGATTTTTGTACCCAACGTATCATCAATTTTGTTTTTAAAAATAAACCAAAATCAAGCAATGTGTGTGTGTGTGTGTGTGTATGTTTATATACATACATATTTGCAAATAGATAGAGCAGTTATTTGGAAAACGTCATCACATATTTGTGCATCGTGTGACTAAAATGAGTTTAAATTTTTTTAAAGCGCCCAGTTAAAAAGTTTTGAGCATTTTACCAATGTTAAAAAAAAAAAAAAAAAAAAAACCTCCAAGCATCTATTTAAACGAAGGTCGGTTTTGGTTATCTCACATAACAAAACCCGTTTTTTATTAAACTAATACATTTTTGGCATGCAATCTAACCTAAAATAACTTAAATAAAACTAATCGAAATTAACCTGCACTGTCACATGGGCCGGGGAAAGGAATGGAGAGGTCTTCGCTGATCGGGGTGCGTGAGGGGCGGCGGCTCGAATCCTGGCGAAGTTCCCCGATCATAGCCGAACAAAGAACCACTCTTGTGCTCCCGAGATGTAGGTAACACGGCCTTGCCTTTTACACTCAGCTTGCCTGCTAGTAGATCAGTTGACGGCTACCTTCCTAGGCAGGAGGAAGGAGGTGACCTTGGTAGGTCAGCTGACGGCGCGACCTCAGACGGTGTGGCCACGCTGCCCTCCACAACTATATCATGTGACACAACTGTACCTCAGATCATGGAACCTTGGCGCATACTTCTCCACACGTACCAAGGGCTCTTCCTGGGTGCAACCCCACTAAATGACATCTCTTCTTGTTCTAAGCAAAATATGATTGGCACACACTCTAAATCAGGATTAGTGAATATTTACACATTTACCAGTGGTTTTTTTTACTGATTCCAGATGGGGCAGTTTCAACAGTTGAATCAGTGAAAATATCATTGGCGAATAGTAAATACACACAACAAAGTAATTTTGTCTTTTTTAAAAATTGCCATAAATGAGGTAAATTTTCGTTATTTTAGGATTTTTTTTAAGTGCAAAGGAATTACAGTCTGTATTTTTAAATCTTTTAGAATAGTTCCCACTATATCTAATTTCAGAGTAAATTATTTCATCCGAGCAAGTCACTTGGTTTTTGTTATCCCTATGTTCCTGTAACCTGCAAATTCTGACTTTGACGTGCCGCTATGGGAAAACTGTGAGAGCTAAAAAAATTTCTACAGGTGGGAAATGTAGTCACAAGTAACGTCTATGAAACTAACACTATGTCAAGCAAATATAAAATTAGGAATTTTTCCACGTGAACACCCTTAAGGGGTCCGATCTGTCAAAATTAATCAGGGGCTCGGATATAAATACTATTAAAGAAAGACTGTACTTCTGGACAGATACAGAAGGAAATATTAGTTGTTAACATGTGACGGGAAATGACATTAAGCACTAATATCAGTCATGAACACCACACCAGCTGTTCTTAAATATATTGTACGGTCTCCCTTGAATTGCCAACAAAAATACACATCTGCGTTGCATGATATCAACGAGATGATAAATGAAAACTGCATTGCATCCCATGCATCACAAATCAAGCCTGCACTACTCGTTAAGAGTTGGTGGACGGTAGCTTTCTCTTTACGTTTTAGACACGGAAACAGTGAAGGCAATAAGTCGAATATAACACGTCCGTCTAATATCTCATCGCCTCTAGGCGCGAAGGACTTAACTAGCGTGCAACGTTTTCGTAGAAACCGTTTTTCAATGGGACTTCAAGCGATGATCCTGTTATTTTATTTGTGGAAAGTTTGTGTTTATGTCCAAAGCAGGTTTCTATGGCTTAGTTTTACGATTACGATCAATATTTTCTCAGCTACAGCAACGTGAAAAAGCCATTTTTAGCACTTTTGAGGAGCTTGGGCATTATGTTATTAAAAAGCAAAAGGCATTTTTAAAATTATAGTGACACCGTTTGAAGTGTGTCATCTTTTCGTAGATAAACGGATTTGAAACATTTTTAATTGTTATACAAGAGAAAACAATTTCCGTATCACGCTACAGTATGGCTCACGCGACAGGTCCACTAAATATTAAGACCATGTTCTTTCATTTATTTCAAACAATTGCAAATAACTCGAATATTTTTTAACTAAATGCATCGAAAAAAATTTGAGACTGTGTACAGTCATATGATACACAATTTTGGTAGAGCGTTTTTTAAAATAACGTACCGTTTGCTAGTAAAAATTATTTTGCTTAATTTTTGCTTAATTTGACATCAAAATATGTGATATTTCAGGGACAGAAATCTAGAAATCTGTTCGGTGTATTGTAACAGAAAAATTGAGATACAAACGGTGATATATACGTGTTAAAACCGTAAGAACGAATTTTTCATATGTGTGTTAATTTGCATTTAAAAAATATTTTCGAAACCACTGCAAGACGCCTTAAGGCGTCTCTAAAACTGCAGGGTCAAATTCCATGTCACACTTCAGGACAAGAAGATGCCTACGGTACCTGTAGTAAGTTTGCATCCGGGGCACGACACCGTGAACTCGGGTATCCTCCCCATGAGTTATTTGTTTACTTATCACTCAGTCATATGTTACCGGCAACCAATCTCTGTCGTGGCAATAATTTTATAGTTTTAGACAAACGCCAGGCCTGTGGTGTGTATTTCACGGACACTGCTCTAACTGTTCCCGTATACAGAAGTTCGCAAGCGTCAAGTATGGACGAGATAATTAATTATAGGAGACTTTTTGTGCGCTATTGCAGTGTTAAAGTTGGTAAAGGTTTAGACGAATTTCATTTCTGAAGACGAGCGAAGTCAACCTATTGTAGGCATTTAGTTAGACATAAACGGATGCAACAGACGTGAGTAGAAAAAATATGTAAATGAATCTGGTATAGCCAGGCTGTTCGATATAAACTGATCAGTCAGCAGAACTTGTAATTAATTAAACATACGTTTTATTGGACCAATATATGTTAACTTTTGAGAGTGTTGAAACGTTTACATATAGGTATTTACTTACAGGTAAATTTTGATGTTAAAAATATTGAAGATAACTGTAAAACGGCCGAAAGAAAACTTTATGCAGTGCTTACTTTATCGTGAGCGGCCTATACATAAAATTGTTTCATGGAATATACACAATCTGCTTTATTGATTTTTTTTACATAATTAGTTTTGAGTATGTAGTGAAAATTGTGTAACAAGTACATCTCTGTTACTACACTAATTGCTTAGTAACAAAATAATTGGTTGTGTCGAATTAACTTGTCAAACCATACATTTAACTCAGTTCAAGCCGCCAGAAAGTTGCAAAAGCAAAGGAAGAATTACGGATTCATTCATGAAACTTATCTCTCACATACTCAACAGATTACAAACCGACGTCCTAGATTATATATGTTACATGTGTATAATTTCATACAGTCAGTCTAGGTACTTGTTCTTGTTAGCTATATGTCTTGCAGCTAAACGAGTTTTTTTGTAAGATACCGCGACTGATACATTCTCTGTGCTGAAGTCAAGTACACAGTGGCTGGTTTTTCAGTTTATTACTCTCTTTTTCGCGTGAGCCTTTCTCTTCGTATATGTCCGTCTAGTTGAGGAAGATCTAAATTATATTCTCGATACAACTGACCGGCCATGAAGGAATGCAAACATACGAATCAGTGAAGGGGAAATGTTAGAAAAGGTGTGATTATGTCGAGGCCGTTAAAGACAGAACAAGTCCCTCTCACATGCATTTTAGCCAAGGTATCAAGTCATGTGAGTCCCAGTGCGGCGTCCTTGCGTATCTCGCTCACAAAAGACAGGTCGCTAGGAAGTTTTTTGACGAATCGTTGACAGCGAGGTCAATAAAGACGGAACCACATGCCAATATTAAATATAACTTGATGGAAGGCGACCATGGCGGTAATTAATGAATCATTCCATCATTTGCCCGGAGTAATTCCGGAAAACCATGGCAATCCGAAATGAGGCTGGCCGGACCATTCACCGAACACGACTCTTCCAAATGCCATTCCAGCGATTGTCAATGTGCATGGTCCGAAAACTAAATAATCGGTGTCCAATCCCACCATTTTACTTCCACAATTTAACACTTAATTATTTAAATGAAAAGCATGTGGAGGTAATTGGTTAAGGTCGTTGGACCCGTAAAATTTCATTATTTTATATTTATGCCAAAACTGTTCAACTTTTCCACATAAGATAAAATGCCACTTCCCTAAATTAAAAAAAAAATTGGTCCCATAGTTTTAGCATAATCGCCTATCAGAGTCGCAAAATTGCTGATGCAGCGTAGCGAAAATCAAATTAAGTAATCAATTTGCAGCAACAAGGTAATTCATGTTGATACTAAATTGTATGGGCTCCTCCGATACACTTTTGTAAATACGAAGGGATACATTATTGAACTGATGAAAATAATAAAATGTTAGATAATTTTGACTTCTAGCTACTACTGAAATTTTCAAAACTAATCTTCGTCAAACAAGTCATTAAATGCATTGCTACACTGACTTTCAGTTCCTGTAATTTTTAATTAATTAGTTAATTACTTCTTTTAATTTTGGCTATACTTCAATGGCCATTTTGAAACTTTAATGAGTGATTATGCATAAGCTATGGGGCGTAACTTTTTTTAATTTGGTGAAAATACATGCCATCTAATGTGTAAAAGTTGAACAGTGTTTGGCACAAATATAAAATAAAAGAAAAATTAAATTTGCTCGAAATTTCATAGGGTCCAACGCCCTTCAGAGCCCGCGTCACTAATTATGCTGCATTTTTCTTCATATCTTCCTGACTCCGAGCTTCGGCAATAGTTATGTGAAAATATTTTAATAGAGACTTAGCTAGTTACATTATTTCTTATCACTCACTTTGTATTCGATGTATGAAAGCGTAATTATGAAATAATTAAGCCAATTCAACATTTAAGGTAACAATTACCTCTCACAATGTCATTTAGAGTAAATAATTCCCAGTACCAATTTAATCCACTAATACGCATCTTAAACGTAAAATTTAATGTTTCTTTAAATATACGTTGCCCGTAATTCATTGTACTCTTAACTTATTAAAAGAAAAATGATAAGAAAACAGGTGACACAGCCTCTTAAAAACTGAATAAGCATTAAAAAAACACTCGCGCAAGTACAATGCATGGCTATACTGAGTAATTTCAGTTTTCTTTGTATTTTTAATTGGATATATTTTTTTAAACATAGATTTGGTTTTTATTATTTTTTGACATTATTCCCTTTGTTAAGGGTTGTTAAGTATGTAGTAGTTGGCATTCCTTTGAAATACATTATAAACGATATTAATTTATTTACTATATGGAATCAACAGCATGGCCTCAAGTTGTTGCTAGTTGTAGACTTCTAACTAATTAGTTCTCTAAAAAAAAAGAATACTACAACATCCCTAATGTATTTTATTTGCTTTGTGTATTTTATTTGTTTGTGTGTGTTGCTACAACCAAACACGACTCGTAATTGTTGTCTTGCATTTTCTTGTATCATTGTTCGTTTTATCGGATGGCTTTAACGTCAAAAGTACTCGTCGTTGAAATTGATTAACAAAGTAAAATCGTTAAAAAACTACACTGAATTACTTCTATGTACCAGTCCCTAATATGAACTTTCAAATTCGCTCTTAAGCCTCTAAAGAAACTATTTCTTCGGATCGAGTCTAGCTGCTGGGTACGTTAATTTTTCTTGTTGTTGCAAGGCTGCAATAGAACTGTATTTTAATAACTTGCAAGGGGTATACGTAATAAGTACTGAGGAAACATCAACTAATGAGTTTTTACATTCAGCTGCTTGTCTCGGTTTAGAAGTTCATCTTAGGATGGAGTGGAGTGTTCCCATCAGGGACTAGTAAATTGAAGTATTGCATTTCTAAAACAATTTTATTGGTGAACCATTATCAACGAAGGGTGCTCTATACGCTAAAACTTCTACAACAACTAATTTTAAAAAGCCACTTGCATGTTTTAGGTTTCCGAACTCGCTATCTTCCAGAAATGGAATAGAGCGTTGGAAACAGTTTTTCCTTCCGAGATTTTTGCCTTGCTACAGGCAGTCGTATGGGCAGAGATAGGATTTTGCTTCCCGCTGACCTTGGGGAAGGTCACTTCGGTACTAAACTTTAATGTGCCCCCCTCCCCCGGGACATAACTCCATTACATTTTTTCAGCAATCCGGAGAACTCGTGATGCTGCCTTTTTGGTGCATCGAAGGTTGAACGCAGCTGTGGAGAACTGATCACGCGGATACAAGATCTTGACCTGCTCCACGGTATAGAAAAACTACACATGCACAAGCGTTTAGATTACTTTCTCGTCTCTGCACGTGGATATGGACTTCTGTGCCGTCTTGAATTTGTCACCCGGCTGCGTTGGCGCGTTTCAAACTAAGAAGCAAAGGGTGGCTCAGACATACCCATCACAACTCATACTAACTTCTAGGCGCAATAACCGAACTGGAGTGCTATCTTCCTGCCAAAAGCACATCTTCATGTGACATTTTGTGTCGGATCTATAATTTTATGTCACAATATTAAAAGTAAAGGCGTGCCTCTTTAGTCGAACCAAAATTTGACCGACCTCAAAACACACAAGCCGCGAGTAAATAGACTTTGTATATTAATGGAGCATTGTTCTTAAAATGTAATTTTTAAGCAAATATCACTGACGTACGTTGAATAGATTTCTAATAATATTCTACCTGCCAAAGTGATGACGACTAATCTCACGGCTTTTTATTTTACATGTCATCATTTGTTATGGTTTTGTGGGCAATATTACAGATATATAAAATATAAACCTACAGAAGGTGATCTAAATACTGTACACTCGTTTATAGGTAATTTGATCTTTCAATGCTGTAAAATCAACTGTTTTTGATTCGAAATGCTAACTTAGAGGAAACTATACAGCTTTATCTGGCTTCCAGATATGAATAGGTAAAAATGAAATACTGAACCTACATAATTTCGCTATCGTTTTGTGACAGGATATTAGCAGTTAGAATATGAAAGAAATATACAATTTGCTATCGTTTTGTGACAGGATATTAGCAGTTAGTATATGAAAGAAATATACAATTTTATTGGTCGATGCTCTTCGTAAAGAGCTGCATACGTTCCTTAATCGTCTCGCAGGAGATTTGTCATTAAGTGATATATGATGAAGAGTAAATCGGTGAATGCCAGATTGATAGAACACAACGTGATCGAACTCGTATGAAACTTCGAGTCTTAGTATGTGCCGTAAATTTGCAGGTCTCCGTCATAGGCAGTGTATTTATAAAACGTGCGTGCCATGTCTCGAAGAGGTTTTCATGCATAGAGCCAAGATACATGAGTAGTCTTTGAACAGAAATAAACTTGAGGAGATGGGACTAGTGCTCAATTAGCAAGAGTTAGCCTGAAGGGTGCGTGGTAGATAAATAAATGCTGAAAAAATAAGTTGAATCCTACACTTAATTTCGAAGCCAATATGGATAAAATACAAAACGACAATCCCAGAATCCCAGGTAATGGTGTTTGTCAACTGTTTGAGTAAATATTTATCCAGAATTTCTCATTCTTTACGCGTGATATCTTGCGCCGCAGTTAAATGCACGAGGTTCCGTCGTCAGAGATTGTGCCTCAGAAGTTCGTAACACTGGAAACAATTCTGTTCAAAACGTTGGCTAAGACTATTGTCTAGGATTGCTGTTTTTTTACCCTTGCAAATTGGTTTCAAGAAACCTACAGTTATAGATTAAAGCTTTTTAGCGTCGAATTATGTACCACGCCCTCTTAAGAGCCTGCGGTCGATCGCTGTTGTAATCGAATGGAACCCAAGTAAGATCTATAACAGTATGCTATTATTGCATGTGTCAAAATCCAAAAGCCAGAACTTCAGACGCCAGTACGTATTTTTTCCATTTGACTTCAGGAGACTGCGAGCACCTATGCCCTAAAATTGAAATTTTTTTAGCCATTTTCACTGTTTTTTCTTACTAATGATATACGATTGGTAGAGACTGGAAATATTCGTAGATTCACTGACCTGTAGGCTAGCCTCCAATAATATATGAACACTCAAGCATATAGCAGCTGCTCATTAGCTACTCTATGACACTGTGATATGGGCCTGCATTTAGTTCCATTTATATTATTGGGTCAGCGACTTACACGAGGTGTCAAAAAAGTCAAGCATCAATTGCGAAAGTGATACGAGCGTACAGTTGTCCAAATTCTAACCTGTGCCTAAAAGAAAACACGAATTTTTTAGATCTTTAACGACGGGACAAAAGTAACAGGTTGACGTCTACAGATAATAGTTTTTTTTTAAATCTTTCCTGGAAAGAAATTATTTTCCCAGGACAGGTATTTACGGACGTATGCGTATACACGCAAATACTGGTTTTGCAGAAATCATATTGCAAGAGACGCCTCTTAGGACCAACGGACCCTGAAACCAGCGCACCCTGAATCGTGGCTGGAAGAAGTGAACCAGTGAAACGCTGCGGCCGCTCAAACTCACCCTTTTATGTGGAACTAGCTGTCCCGTTGCGGCTTCGCCCGCGTGTACTATAGAAAAGAGTAACTAACTTTTAGTTACGTGTTAATTGATGGTGATACTATATTCTATATTATACTATATTCACTGTTTATCTTTAAAACATCAAATACAAACAGATTTGTCCAGTCCACTGCGCTAAGCGTACTTTTTTTTAATTCATCTTTATTTCTCTATAAAACAGCTGCC
>PNEQ01034341.1:0-32889 GCA_003012365.1 Medauroidea extradentata
TTAAAGCGATGGGTCCGGGGATCCTTCCCCCGGATAATTTTCAATTTCAAGGTTAAATTTTACTATTGTATCAGTTTTTCGTAACGAAATATTGAATATTACACTGGTAGTATTATTTTTAATCTTTTAATGTATATATGTTAATTTTTGTGGCTAAAGGGAGAAGGGGGTTAGAACCCTCAAAACACCCCCCCCCCCCTCCTTTGCCTGGCTCCTAACATTTCTTATAGAAAGCGAGTGAGAGATTTTGGTCAGCGCTCAACAATGAGTCTTTAGCGCTGCTAGAACGTATTTTTCTACGGGACTTCAAGCGATGACCCTGTTATTTTATTTCAGAAAAATATGTGGTAAAGTCCAATGTAGGTTTCTATGGTTTTGTTTTACGGTTACGGTCGATATTTTCTCAGCTACAGCAGCGTGTAAAAGTCAATTTGAGCACTTTTGAGGAGCTTGGAAATCATGTTTTTAATTAGCGGACTGCTTTTTTAAAACCATAGGAACACAGTTTGAAGTGTGCCTTCTAAAATTGCAAACACTTTTAATAGTTATACAAGAAACAATACTTTGCGTACCATGGTACAACACGGCTCACGCGGCAAGGTCCACTAACTCCTAAGATCTGACCAGAATCTCATCCATCCGTCCTCAATGGCTTGTTCCTTACTTTTTTCCAGACTGGTGCCAATAACTCAAATATTTTTTAACTAAATGCTTTGAAAAAATTTGAGACAATCTGTAGCCGCACAATGCACAATACTGTGGATGTGTTTTTAATAATAATGCACTATTCGTCTATGAAAAAAAATATTTTGTTTCATTTTGGCTTATTTTCACGACATAAAACTTGGTAATTTGAGTGACGAAATCTAAAAAAAAAGTTCAGTACATTGGTACAAAAAATTCAGCTACAAATTATGACATAATAGTGTCAAAACTATGGAGCAAAAATTGTATATAAGTATTAGGTAGCAATTAAAAAAAACATTCGAAATCAATGCAAAACTAAGGACAAGCCCTGAAAGCAAGCATGGAAGAGTTGACAGTTGAATGTCTGCACAGGGAGATATTGTGGTGCTGGTTGCAGACACATGCTGAGTCGTGGGGCGAGGCCGGCTGGGCTCAGCCCGGGGTAGAGCCCATCTTCTCGGCTGATGGCAGGACGTACCTGGCACTGCTGCCTGTGCTGGACGCAGACAATGGGCGCTTCCAACACGCGTGCCTGGTGGACGTGGTCAGCCGGCAGGTTACCGCTGTCACTCATGGAGCCTACCAGCTCACTCGCTTGCTGGCCTGGGACGAGGACCACTCTCGAGTGTGAGTTACTGCTGTGCTACATGGTCAGTGATAGGATGTTTATAACTCTCAGCATCTTTGAATTCTACCGGCTAATCATAGACGTGTGGTGTCGCAGTAACCTACTTCTAATTGGCACAGTCAAACGAGAGAGACAATAATCTGCCAACAACCATGAAGCAGTGTTTCAGGTGTGCACATAACAGGGCATGGTAGAAAAATAAGAGCTGACTTCTTTTATTGAGATCTACGCTTTTTGAAAGTCTATATAGAAAAACTACAAAATAACAATCCTTGATAATCATATTTGCCAACTTTATTAGCAAACATTTACCTGGAATGATGATGCATTTGTTAAGTGTGATCTCTTGCGCCACAATTAAATATACGAGATTTCTGCGTCAGAGATTGTTCTTCAGATATATGATAATCGAGAAATATTTTTGTTCAGAAAGTTGGCAAAAACTGTTGTCTAGGATCACTGTTTTTTTGTCCATTGGCTTAAAGAAACCTACAACTCTGAACTGATGATTTTAGCGCTGAATTATATACCACTTACCCTTAAGGCATTGAAACAATTTGGTGCTAAATTCTTTTCACAAAAAATAGGTGGCTCTAGTAATGCAGGACAAGCAAAAAAACAATGTGCAAAATATCAATAGATTTACTGTTATCCTATGAACGATATATGAAGCTCCCTGAAGACTTAAATAGGAGGTTACCTGACGACTGAAGTGAAATGAGTATCTCCAAACGGAGCAGCGGCAGAATGCAAGGGTGGAAGAAACGAGTGTTCCCTAAACAATACACCAGTATATGGCAACATCTGCCACGTTTCTCACACGCGAACAATCGGGATCAAAACTGCCGGGAACTGAACCCGAATTACCATGGCGGGAGGCAAGTGGCCTGACCACTACATTTCAGCTTTGGTATTTTGCAGTATTTTAGATCAAGCATATTTACATATTATCTACTGTAGCTAGTGCCAAATGTATAAAATGTATCAAATTACTTTTATACACACACGAGTGGAAATACTTTCTGGCAAAAAATACAGAGTGTCTCAGTACAGCAGTTACAAGCTTTCAGGAGAGATAGAGTATACCCAGATGATGGGAAATCACATAGCAGTGCATGGTCGGAAACACTTTCCTGGCGCCGTAGTGACGACACAAAACACAAAAAAGAAAGGACACGAACAAGAGAAGAAAACATGTTTATTATTCTCAATACAGCAACAAACTAAGAAAAAAGAACATAGAAACATGGATCATCTTCACCAGCCAAAGACTTCCCAGCACTTTTACTGTATTAGTATTAATAAACATGTTTCCTCCTCTTTTTCATGTCCTTTCTTTCTTGTGTTTTGAAGTCACAGGAAAGCGTTTCCGACCATGCATTGCTATGCAATTTCCCATTGTCTCTCATAAAAGTTTGTAACCACTGTACTGAAACATCTTGTATAATTTATTTGGTGAAAGTCTAGATTACACTAACCTGTACATAATCAAGAAAAATCTGTGATTTAATTGCTGACAATGCTAAATGTGATGTCATATACATAGGTAGACTACTTGACTGTTCTACATATGACTGGTCACTTTACAATGAAACTTTTAATTGTTACTGGCTACAATCCACGACATTGTTAAGTCAGCGAGAGACATCGGGCGAGGGAACTACAGCTTGCAGTGAGAAAATGCTGCAAGAATCGTAGGTCTCAAATATTGTGTTTATATGATGGTGGCTGGTGTATAAGCCTAATACATTCAAAGCTCGTGAAAGGGCTGAGTGCCACCTTATAATGGAGAAAGTATATGGATCAGTGTTAGTTACAGTGATGTATAAGCTTGTGTTTGTGTGAATGCAGGTACTTCCTCGCGGCCCCAGAGCGTCTGCCTGGAGAGAGGCACCTGTATAGAGTGGGGGACCTCAACTTCACAGACCAGAACCCTGTGTGTCTCACTTGCCCCAGGCTGCAGTCTTCTGTCAGTATACTTCACAGGTACTGTAGTCACACCTCTGCTTCAGTGAGGACCTTCCGACTACTTGAACAGTGTTGCCAGTGTTACAGGAGTAGAAATACCATGCTCCATATGCAAAAAAATCCTACTGCTGAAAAAATGTAATATTGTTTCGAGACAGCATTATTTCTAAATTGACCGTTAATTTGTACAACGTATTGCATGGGTTATTTATTTGTATCTTCCCAGCACCTGGTGCGCCTAGGCCTTGGAACAAACCCGTATGGTAAGAAACACATCTAAAGAGTTTAAATAAACAAATTCCTAAAAAAAAAATTACAAAAATATTTACACATACGAAAACACGTAAACGTAATATGAATCGCCACAGAGCTCAACTTAGCAGATACTATGAACCTCATACTAGCTTATCAAATATGGTTGTGAATAAAAGTACCATAACATTAATATTTACAATACAAAATCCCGTTGTCTCATATTTAATTATTATATTTAAAAAGTGCCACGAAATGGGACAAATCCCACGACCAGGCAACACTGTACTTGAGAGACTAACGTACTGTATTATTGTGTACATACGCCATTGCAATATTATGTCGTCCCAGAAATCTGCGTGCTCTTTTGTGTCCTCTTCGTTGTGTCGCCTAGTCTGTTGTCTGCGACATCGGCGTTATTCTGTCTTGTGTCCATTATTGTATTCGTCCCAGTATTGTCTGTGCTGTCTTAATTGTGGTGTCCCGAGTTTTACACATTTCAGTATTATGTTCTGTATTTCAACTTTTATTGTTTTTATGTTTATTTTATTTCCCTTTATTTGTTGTCGTCAAATCCCTTATGGGATCTTTCATGGTCTGTTGTTTTTGTTTGTTAACTAAAGTCGAGCTAGGCTTGTTTGCTCATTATTTCGTTTATTTGTTTTTTCTTAGTCTCTTACTAAGATTTCTGGGACGACATAATATTGCAATGGCGTATGTACACAATATGTAGTTCTGTCCCACTGCAAGAAACATTGAAAGACATTACTGGAGTGACTGCTGTGTAATCTCTACAAACCTGCATAAGCCCCACACATCACATAATACCATCATATTAATTAAGCTCTCGTACTGTCAAATACATCTCACGTGTAGAAATAATGATGAGCTTAACATATATTTAATATTTATTTGTTTGTCTTAGAGTACAGTTAGGCTTGTTTGTTTCATAACTGTTCGTAGTAAGGGATACATTTTTTTGTCCTCTCTACTGTTCGAGACCTCATACATGTAAGTGTGTAGAGACGAGAAAATTTCACGAGGTCACTGACCTGTAGACTAGCCTGCAAGAATATCTGTGACCTGAAGCAGACAAAGATGCTCATTAGCTGCTTGTTGTTAAATTGATCTACGTCTGTATTTGTTAATCACCAGTCTAAAAAAATTAAGGAACAAGCCTTTAAAGAAAATATTTTTACCCACACAGGTCGGTATAAATAACTTCTTACCCTTCCCTTTTTGTTTTATTTTTTCAGGATGTAACATTTGTGTGGTAAATTCATATATGAACCACATAATAGTGATATATATAGACCTAGTTTGTGGCTTAATGTAAGCTCTTTGAAAACAAGGCGAGGGGTTGAGGTTGGCGCAGTGGCTAGAGCACTTACCTTCCACCAAGGCAATCCGGGTTCAATTCCCGGCGTGCTTGGTCCCCTGATTTTCGCATGTGGGGTTTCTCAGGAATCTCCCGATACCCCCGCCTCTTCATTCCGGCGCCTTTTCATTGTAAGGTCTCGTTCTATGTCATGCTTCGCAGCAGGCAGATGACTACTGGCGGCCAATCATAGGTCTGCGTTCCTGGGTGCGATAGCCTGGCCCTCAGATATCCTATTCATTTCTTATTAAGGGGGCAGTTCACTGAAAAATTTAATTGTTTTTAAAAGTGTTTTATTTGTATGAGATATGGTTTGTATGTAGGCATATATTTTAACTATTTTTACTGTAACGAAAATTATTCAGGTTTTATATATTTTGCATTATACTTATACCATATTAAGAGGGCAGTTCACCTAAGTTTTCAACGTCTTTTTTTTTATTTTTATATTTGTGCCAGATATTTTTATTCTTATTTTAGACATAATTTGTGACTAAATCTTCCTCTTAGGAAATATTTTTTATCTCTTATAGTTTTTGCGTAATGAGGCGTAAACGTCAAAACTTGCACTTTACGGTTTTATGCACGCCACTAAAACAGACTAACATACCAAACTGAAAAAATTCACAGCGTTTAACAATGTTGTAGGCTGTGATTTGACACACATAAAAAAATAAATATATAATTTTGTATTTTTAAAAAATGGCTGAGATTTTTTAATTTCCATTTCAAAATTCAGCATTTTTTATTAAATACAAAAATATTTTATTTTTTGTTTTATATATGTCAAATCATAGCCTACAACATTGTTATACACTGTGAATTTCTTCGGTTTTATATATCAGTTGGTTTTAGTGGCTTGCATAAAACCGTAAAGTGCAAATTTTGACGTTTACGACTCATTACGCAAAAACTATAAGCGATACAAAAATTTCCTAAGAGGAAGATTTAATCACAATTTATGTCTAAAATAAGAATAAAATATCTGGTACAAATATAAAAATAAAAAAAGACATTGAAAACTGAACCACACCCTTAAAGTCAAAATTTGTGGAAAATGGTTTTATGTAATAAAGGAAAACCAAGTTACTTACCGAAATGAAACAATTCACACTGTAGTATTGTGCCGTGGACTATGATACCGGTACTACATGTTTACAAACCGCATGGACTATTTTTTGTGTATTAAAAAAATAATAAATTTAAAATTTAAAAATTCTATTAAAAAATTTTTTAATACAAAAAGAGATATTACGTTTTTATACATGTCATTGTAAGATATTTGCTGTCCAGACCTATTCCTCTATAGCCGTGGTCACAACATCTCCTGACTATTCCCACCTCCAAGCTACTAACCATGTCTGCCATGTCACTCCACAGCAACGAGAGCGGAGAGGCGTGGCCAGGTGCGGGGCCGGGGCAGGCTGAGGTGGGTCCTCCACCAGTGTGCCTGTACAACGACGCCCACTTCAGTCCGGGGCCGTCGCCCAGGTACATGGTGCTTGAGTGCCTGGGGCCAGACACGCCCACAGTAGAGCTGGTGGACCTGGTGTCAGGCGGTCGCCTTATGTCACTGGACCAACACGACCAGCTGCGCCACCGCTACCTCGCCATGGCTAAGCCACAGGTAGGTGCATCCTCTCTGCCATGCCACCACACCACCACATCAATACATCAACTCACTGGATGCCAGCCCTCGAAAAACACTTCGGTTGTTCATTCTAACTGTGAAGACCAGACATTAAACAATCTCTTTTCATTACAGAGTTGAAAATTGTATTTCACCACCTGTGCACACAACAGTTAATTGCTAATTTATAGAATTTTTCCTAAAATAAAGCCAATAATTAAATTTCCAAGCAGCAACTACATCTAGTTGAAGGGAGGTGCTTGCTGTTCTGCGAGTGGGGGAAGGGGAGGGGTAGCCAAGTACAAAAAAAACACAAGATAGCCTACAGATATTGCTCTGTTGTGATGTGATTTTTTGACACTTTAGGTGTGTGATCATCTGCATGTCTTTCCCTACAAATGAACAAATGTCATTCTGGTGTGTGAAAATTATTTCTGAAATAAATTTCTGGTTCTCTACCTACAATATAATTACTTATTAATTTTTCCCCAAATATTTTGACAAAAAGAAGTTTGTTTTGCAAACAGCCCAGAGTTTTTGAATTACCGTAACATGAATGTGTTTGAAAAATAATAAATTTAAATATTTTTCAGATAATGTTTTCTTTAAAAAGAGGTAATTTAGATGAGAGGTGAGCCGCTGGCAGCACGTAAATACAATGACAGTTGTTGGTCAGGTGAAGACGTTCCAGGTGGAGGTGAAGGGCGGCTACCACGCTCAGGTGCGACTGTACTTTCCTCCTGGTATGAAAGAGGATGAGCAGATGGCCTTCCCGCTTGTCCTGCACGTGTGAGTACATATCTGCTCCTGCATGCGTGAGTACATATCTCCTCCCGCATGCGTGAGTATACACTGCAGCTTCTGTACCTGAACCCTGTGGCACTTCCTGAGCATGTCGGCGTGTCCTGCACGTGTAGAATAACTGCAACTCTTTAATAGTATGTATACTGCTATATATATGAGAATATACTGTATCGCACGAGTGATAAATGTGTATACTGCGACTCTACGTACGATAATACTGCAGCTACTGCATGTCTGGACACATACTGCAACTTCTGAGCATATTAGCATATCACACCTCATGTACTTGTTAGGATATACTGCAATTGTTGAATGATGTATATGAACTGTGACTCCACGCAGTGACATATCCAGGAGGGTGGTTTTAGGGGGTTAAACTCCATCCCTCAGAAACACTAGGTCTTTTTTTTTTTTTTTTTTTTTTTTTTTCAAATTCAACATTTTGCATTTTAACCTACCCAAAATACAACAAAAAGAAAATGACAAGCTAATAATCTAATCTAAACATCTTACTAAATCAGCATTCAAAAACATCCAAAACTGATAATTATTAATACTACCTTCACAGCTGCTGCATGTGATAGCATAACTACAACTTCTATATCATATGTGTACACTGAAACTCCTTCTCATGAACATACTGCAACTCTTGCATTTTTCGAGCACAAACTCAAACTCTTGAATTATGTATGAGCACTGCATAAACCCGTGCAGTGGTTAGAGTATGCTATGTCCAAGCATGCTGCAACTGTACACAAGTTAGTATATCGCATATATTTCTTGTCCTTGCTTGCTCAGGTCAACTCGTTGAGTGGATGCAACACAAAAAGAGACATTGTATAGAGACTTGGTGATTCTCCTGTGCTACAGTCAAGCTTCAGAGCAACATATTTTGTGTTAGTTACCTAAAGAGTGAGTGATTTCAGTAAATACACCAGAAACTAATAATGGACAACTCTGCCAACGACATTATAGGCAAGAGTGTGAAAAATAACCATTTTCCATTTCAACTCGTTTGCTGTGTCCCATCCCGGAACTGCGCCTCAGGCCATAACCTAGGTGGGCCTTATGAGAAATCCAGGCCTGAGTCTGCTGTGAACAGTGGCGGATTTAGAAACGTATTTTGGGGAGGGGTTATATGGCTTTATGAATTGTACAAAATACCAGCCATCTCAAAAGTGTGGTTGTTTACTGTTACAGAACATTAAAAATAACATACATAGAACAAAACTCCAGATTCCTTGAGGCGACTGGACATACTTTGGCTACAAATTGTTGAACACATTTTTGGAGGGGGGGGGGGCCTTCATCCCAGAAGGCTCCCATCCCCCTTAAATCCAGCCCTGGCTGTGAAGCACTGTTTAGTTTCCGGTACGCTCGTAACATAGTTCCGTCTTCACACATACATTCATAGTTCAAATATTGTTCCACAACACAATATTCTATTTAGTTTCTGAAATGACATTCACAGTCCGTCAAAAAATTGCACTTGTTTGGGGGCTCGCCTATAATTTCATATGTTATAGTCCTAATTCTTTTTCCTTGAAAACTTTTTAAAATCAAAGTTTACTCTTTCTGATAATAGTAGCGTTAAGATTTTGGTAAAAGATTTACTATCTTAAGTATCGCCAGGTTTGGCTCAGCTGGAAGACATATTAAATAAAAGTGCTAAATATAACTTGCTAGTTTATTTATAATCTCACCATAAAGCTGTACACCAGTGCACGCACTACTTCATCATGGTATGGACGGATGGTAAGACTTATGATGGACAGTCGTAGACGATGATGTTGATTCCCGGACGTCCCACCTTGGTGCGCGCATCTCTGGAAGACTACATTACACTGGGTCTTTGCATTTTTCCGTGACATCTGTCCGTCCATGACGTGTCTAGGCAAGCATTTACACAGTACTAAGTACTTAAACATGCAAGTAATTAAGTCTATGTGCAATGATACACGCAGATAAGCATTTGCAAAAGGCAAGGTTTAGTTTTAAGAAATGCTGGAGTTGAAGTAAAACCTCTATATAACAAAACTGAAGTGACTAAATATATATGTATTTGTTATAAAGGGGTTCTTTATAAAGAGGTAACAGCAATATATATTTTTGTCAATATTCGAAGGCAAGGTATTCTTGCTTTGTCATAAAGTCACAAATATACTACTGATTAATTTTGCTGCACAGTAATAAATAATCAAAAATTTGTGTCCACTTAAAATATCACCGATGTCAAACATACTCCACTAATTTTGCTGACATGCTGAATCTTGTAAGTTTTGTTTCCGTTTTGTTTTTTTAAATTCTTTGAGTACAGGTTTTTAAAGTTTTTAAACACAATTGTGTAAACGAAGTTAAACGGTTTAAACAAATTAATATACAGAGCTTTTTTTGAAAGTGGTTTTGTATCAAAAAGGCAAAAATGAGTTTGTTACTATAAATGAGTGAGTGAGTGAGAGTTTTCGGTTAGCACTTAACATCGAGGTCTTTAGCGCTGGTGACATGAGGTGAGTATGGATCCATGCCAGAATGAAGGGGCGGGGGAAACGGGAGATCCCCAAGAAAACACGCCAACCAACTGCATCGTCCAGCATGATTCCCACATGCGAAAATCCGGGGTCCGAATCCGCCGGGAATCGAACCCTGATTGCCTTGGTGGGAGGCGAATGGTCCGACAATTCAGCCACCGTGAAAAATGCCTTTCTTTTATATACTGTTTTAACCAGAACATTTACAAACTTTGTTATAAAGGAGTTTATTACATAGAGGTTTTACATAACAGGCAAATTTCTACAACTTAGTACTAAGCTTATTACCACTGTAGCAACCCATCAGCTGTTATGCATATGTTAACAATGTGCTTATCCAAATACTACGTATGATATAAGTTATGACCATTAGAGCCTAGGCTTGGGTGTGAATTTTGTCCCAGTTTGTTTCAGTGCCTCACGTGCACATCTACAATTCTACTACATGGTTATTGGTAACTTGTATTTGTGAAGTGATGTCTCATTTGACTGAGCCAAATACAGTAACGTTCCTACAACACCACACGTCTGTGATTTGCCGGTAGAACACCAATGCTCGTGACAGTTAAAAACCAATCGTTGACCTTGAAGCTGAACTACAGCTGTGCTTGTAAGGTGCTGAAACAAAGTGGGGCAAAATTCTTTTTGTGAAAAACAGGGGTCCCTAGTCATGGGTGTGTATACGTGCAGGTGTGCAGCTCCAGGTTCACAGCTAGTGTCGGAGCGCTGGGCAGTTGAATGGGGCACATACCTGGCTAGTGCTCGCAACTTTATAGTGGCGCAGATAGATGGACGAGGCTCTGGCTTCCAAGGAGAAAGCCTGCTGCACCAACTAAGACACCGCCTCGGCACTGTGGAGGTTGAAGACCAGATTGCCGTCATCAGGTACTAAGGTTCATTCTACTTAAGCTTAACAGTTATTTGGGCCTTAGCTTTTTTTTTCGTTTGAGGCACAGAAATGGGAAAGGTGATAAGTTGACTCTAACACACGCATCAAACACCTCATCGCCTTTAGGCGCGAAGGTCTAAACTACCGTGCAGTGTTTTCGTTCAAAGTGTTTTTCAGCTGGACTTCAAGCGATGATCCTGATATATTATTTTCCTCCGTATCAGTTTAATATTTCTTTTCAAAATTAACACAGGTTGACATTAACATATACTTGAACTTATATACAAAAGTTGGGCACTTTATGGTGACTAATAATTAAGTTAATATTAAATTTCATTCCATGGGGTAGGTGAAGCCACACCCCTGCAGTGACCTTGAATTACGCAACAACTTTGGTTCAGTGTTGCAGTATCACAATTAGTCTTGAGCACCCTGACATAAAGAAACTATGATGCATCACTTAGCACTCTTATTTATCAGTTCTGACATTTTACTCTCCAGTCTCGAACGTCATATAAAAACATCATCAACAAACAAGGTTACTGAGAGTTCCTTGCATCCATCAACATAAATACGTAGTCACTGACATATTGTTTCAGAGCTAATTTGCACAACAAATTGGTTATGTGATCAAACCATTCTCCATTCTCTCTCTGTCTGCTTTAATTTATACAAACTCTTATTAAGCTTACTAAAACAATTCTGTCTCTGCTGTGCTCTTCAAAATATAACAGTTGCTCAATGTGAATTCCCTCGTGCGAATCACTCTAAATATAAGGGAATTCTTCTTCCCACCAATTCTCCACACCTAAGACCATGAGGATTCTGAGGGACGTACATTTTACAATAAAACCAAAAGTCTCATCTTACATTGTTGCATGACTGACACTTTATGGCACCTTCTACTAGACCCAATGTATAATTTAACTCATTTACATTTAACGAGAAAAACTAGCGAAATTTTCTGTTGTCTATCATTAAATGTATGGTAATAAGAGTTGTATGAAATTCGTCTTCGTGTCTTACTCCCAGCATGTCACGTCCATCACAATTCTTGTTGCTGGATTTCGATAACAACTATAGAAGTTTATCATCTTTGTACAGCATTAACCACGGAAGAATTCCACTTGCATCTATTGCTGGCTGGAATACAAATAATAAAATTTATACGTTGCGACTACAGTCGTGACATAGTAACTGCTGTTTTCAGCCGCGCCTTACAAATTGGTGAATCGCAAGCACAGTGCGATTCAAGCCACGCTGCTTTAATCACGCTGTCTGAATCGCATCTTGTGAATCATACCTTAAGGCACGACTCATGTGACACTAGCCGCGCCAAATTTAAAAAATACTCGCGTTTATATTTGAAAGTAATTTTACTATTGGAATATATCTGCGCGAGAGGTTTATAGATGGTAAAATTATTTTCAAATGAAAATACAAGAATTTTTGAAATTCTGTTATTATAGAGGCCTAAATATTGTCATATTCAACATTTTCACAATTTTGTGGTTTCAAGCCCTTATTTTTCTAACAGTTTTTAATTTTTTACTCAAAAGTAAAACATACTACCGCATAGTGTTATATAAATAAACGTCCATTGATAAAATATCTACTCGAAAAAAAAATCTCATTGAATTTGGATGAGTAGTTCAGATTTTATTGATGACTGAGTATTTTTCCAGTTGTCCGCTCGACATTGTACCTTGCCATACCCCGTAAGTACGTACTGAGACAAATCGTACTTGGCTCTGAATGTCAACATTTTAATATATAAACTGGTCACAACTGAGCGTGGAAATAACATATCCAGAAAACTACACCCTTGACACAGCTTTCATGACTTTATGTTTTGGGACTTAAATTTAGAAGCTAAAATGTATTTTTTTTGCAATAAAAAATTGTAATCATGTAGACTTTCTCTTTATCTAGTCTTACTAACAATAATTTTATTATTATCATATCCTATTTTTTTTACTGATACAAGCTTTACTAGTAGCAGAAATTATCAGTTGTGATGCTTGTCGAAAAGAAATTGGATTAGATTATCTTCCTAACCAGTAGTATAATTAACCCTAACAGTACCACACGTTTCCAATTCTAGTAGGCAAAAACTAGCTAGGCGACACTACAGAAATATGTTAGATGTTCATTCGAGAGGACCGATGTTCAATACTTGGCTCCAGTCATGGTTATTTTGGTTTCCCAAATTGCTCCAAGCAAGCTGTGATGGTTATTTAAGTGCTTTGGTGCATGTAAAACAGGAAAATGTTTAGACTGCACTTGCTGGCAGGTAGAGTGAACACTTTGGTTACCAACTTGAAGTTAGGTGTCCCGACAACGAAGTTGGTAGCTGCAACTGCATTCATGAAGCATTCGTGAGGATTTCATAAGTGTGTGCACACTTTCAGAACGCCCGCTACATAATAAATGCTTATTGTCATATAATCAGTGAGGGAGAGAATCAAAATTGAAGCTTTGCTTAGAATAGTTTACCGGAATCACATATGTTTTGTGCTGGAGCGGAATCTTGCCAGTCTCTTGTCGAGGGGCATCCCTGCAAGTGGCCAAAGTGCTAATGTTTGCTCACCAAATTCTCTCCACTGCATGCCACTCTAGTGACGTAGAGACGACAGTAGTGTGCAACTGTAGATTGTTATTGGACAGGTACTTCCTGGATAGTGTGCATTTCGTGGACAAGCAGAAGATGGCAGTGTGGGGCTGGGGCTACGGGGGCTTCGCCACCTCCATGATCCTATCAGAGGACAAGGAGATCTTCAAGTGCGGCATCGCTGTAGCACCAATCACCAACTGGCTGCACTATAGTGAGTGTGTCCAATACCACACTCACATAAACCTAACTAACTTCTGTTAGAAATTTGTTAATATTCACTAACTGTGCTTAAGGCTACACATCAGTCGCAAAATTGAATTTTTTTCCTGAGAAGAAAAATGTTAAATGTGCAACTATACTGCAAATTCTATTTTCCTTCTTGTGTTGCACTAGAGGCATGGTGATTGAGCTGGTAATGTTTAATTAGATCTCATTCAGTCAAGAATATTAATAATAATTTTAAAAAAGTTGCTACAGTCAACTGGGATGACTTTGTCTACCTGAGGTGACTTTGTCCCACTACTTGGAAAAACATTTACTTGGCGTTATTTTACCAGCATAAAGAAACAAGATGGCGATCACGGCTTCTCAGTAGAGAGAGTTGATGGAATGAATAAAAAATAATGGGCGACTTCAATGTTGACACAGTTGGTACTACTGCAGTTATGTTATTGTTTAAGTACAAATAAGGGAGGGATTGTCTCACCCATAGATCTATATGTCTAGTTAAGCTATATAATGCAAAGAGACAAAGTCACCCCATGTCGAAGTGAGATTGTCCCACTTTTTTAAAAATTAATTCTGAAGGTAAGGTAATTTTTTAAGTTTGTATTGTGATGTCAAATTGTTCATTGGAATTTCTTCTATTCAATAAAAATATTTAATATAATGACTTTAAGCTGTCAGTAGGTTTATGCAGTTTATAAACCAAAAGGGGGTGAAAAATGAGCCAAAGTCACACCAGTTGACGGTACACTGATAGCAGCATAATAATACTTTAACCGCTGAATGGAGATGACTGTAGGCCTACTGTAGAGTACGAGAATTTGTGGTATAGTAATAGATTTAGCATTTTTCTTCTTAGAATTTAAAAAATGCAAAAAATAAAATTTAATCTGGTGAGTGAAATGGAGCAGTAAGAGTGAGAAAATTTCTAAAGAGGTAAAAATCTGTTCCTAAACTAAACTTATTTTGGAGAAATTTTATACAGTGAAACCCTCTAAAATGTTTCCCATTAAAGAATTACTTGCTTATTAAGTTAAATAATGTTGCACCTTATCTATATGAGCATGTATGTATAATTTAACACAATTAGGAAGTTTTACTGGTTAATAATCATTATTTCTTTGTCAGGTCACAAACGTCTCAACAGGGTTTTACTGATTGTTGTTAGTTTTATTACAACTGAGCACAACATGAAGCAGCAATTTAAAAATGAAGTAAGACATCATAATGTTTTACATCAGTGCCACCATGCAGTTTGAAATAATCAGGTGATGGCAAACCCAATACCGATAGGTTTTATCCCTTAACACAACCAATAAGGAAGTTGTGCAATGTAATAAATATTTTTATTACAGTAAACTCCCGATTATCCATGCACCGATTAACCGGTTTTTGGATTATACGTGTGGCTCTCTGTTTGTTGAACACTGTAAAAACTATATAAAAAAAAGATTATAACAAAAACACTTTTTTGAACATAAAGTGTGTCAACTCTTTTGCGCAAGAATGGATTAACGAAATTTCAACATCATTTTACATATGTTTACCATGCACCCCGGACGTATTTTTATTTATTTTGGTGAAAAGGGTTGTGAAATACAGTATTTGTATGTAAAATCATAAGTTGTTATGGTACATATTTTAATTAATTATAAATTAATAAAATATTTTCTAATTTTTATATTAACAAATGTGCTATTTTCGGAGTATCTATGTTCACCTATTATCCATACTTGCGCGGTACCAATGAACACGGATATACTTGCGCAGTACCAATGAACACGGATAATCGGGAGTTTACTGTAGTTGTGTATGTTATTCTCAACCATAAGCTATCATTTCATTTGTAGCTTCCCATTGGGCGGCCAGTTTTACCCCGACCTGGTATCCTAAAACGTAACAAAACATGATATGATCCGGTGATGGGTCGAGACAATAGGGCCAGTAAATTGATTGGATGTAATTATTGTACTAGATATTTAAATGATACACCGAGATGAGAATAAAAGGAGAACAAATGAGAAGACCGTTAAACCACGGAACAAGACAAAAATAGAGAAGCAAAGTCACATTTGATAAACTATGACAGAATAGATGAAAAAATTAATTGCAAACCTAACATTATCTTGTCCCACTACGTACAACCTTGTTAAAATGTTTCTGGCGGGATCAAAAAAATTTTAATTTAATAAATGGGTAAATATTATAGGAGGAAAATTTCCTAATAAAACAGTTTGAAGGACCAAATGAAAGTAACCTTACAAGCAGGAAAGTGTTTTAAGAAAGAACACTATAACAGCATTTCTGTGATTGGTGTTCATGTTGTGGTCAGACACGGCGTACACGGAGCGCTACATGGGTCTGGCGAATGTGTCGGACAACTACCTGGGCTACGAGCGGGCGGATGTGACGAGGCGTGCTGCAGACCTGCGAGGAAGAAAACTGCTGCTCGTCCACGGCACAGCAGACGACGAAGTCCACTACCAGCAGGCCATGCTGCTGGCACGCGCACTCACCGAGGAGGGCGTCCTCTTCCATCAGCTCGTGAGTGGTCCTTCATCACTATCTGCCTGCACATACATACGTACATACATATGTACATACGTCCATCCATCCATCCATCCATCCATCCATCCTTCCTTCCTACCATCCATCCAGCAGTCCCGGGTCTAGAGAGGGAGGGTGGTAAGAGGGGGCATGTACCTCCGGTGGCATATCAAGGGGCGGCCTTTTGGCTAGGCCTTGTCCGACAAAATTAGGACAGAAAAATAATATCTGCATAGAAGAAGCTAATTGAGTTAATAACGGCTAAGAGAAAATTCATTAACGTTATTTTGTAATATAGTGTGTCCTGTTGTTGTGTGAACTTATAATGTTTACTTGTATGTCAATTCCTGAAAATAAAATGGAAATAACAAGTACAATTTCATGACAAAATTTTGAAGCATAGATTTTTTCACACAGCAAAAATTTAATTTCTGAATTACTAAACCGAAATTAACATTGCAGCAGTAATTACCCAACATTTTACTTGTCATACTATACCATTCAAAAATCAAACTAAGGGGGGAAGGGGTTGGCAAAAGCCATCTTTACCCCCTCTTAAAAAATAGTCTGGATCCAGTCCTGACACACAGCTGTTTACAAAAAGTAACCTACTACAGTTAACTAGGTTTTACAATCACATCATACACAATATAACTATGACATAAAATCACCACACAGCTTGTCAGGTTGCGATCCTACACATGCAAGCAATTATATATGGTTCACTTCAAAGTGAGCATTCTCCAACACTTATAAGTTATAATGGTAAAAAAAATTATTTATTGGGCTTATAGAACTAATGTTTTGAGAGTTGTGAAATGTTTACTTTTAGTTACATGAAAGTTTTCATATTTAAAATAGTAAAGACAGAGGCTTAACAGCTCATAGAAAATTGTTACAATGCTCTGTTTATCTTGAGCAGCCTGCAGCCAAGTTCACTTTCTGAATACACGGAAATCTCAGTCATATCACTTTCTAAATTGCCCAAATTGAAATTTGCCAATAAGAACACAGGCTGAATAACTTTTTGTAAACACTTTAGAATCCTCGGAACACAAGAGCTTTAGTTAAAGCTGACTCTTGTTTACATGCTATTTGCCACTTTGCCTCTACATACAGAGAACTGAACAGAAACGCTATATTTCCATACACAAACTGCCTCAACAGTCACGCTTTTATGTTTGATCAATTGTTCATTTATTTCATGTTTATTTATGTACGTACTTATCTACATATTTCATTATTTATGTATTTCTTTACTATTATATTTAAACATTTATTTGTTAATAAATTAGTTTAGTAGCAACTCACTTAATCATTAATACAATTTATTCATTCTTTCACTCACGTATTTAATCACTTACAGTATTTATTTACTGGCAGCCAAATTCAACCGTGGGTAAGTGGTACATGCTTATAAAATGTGAGCTAACGTAGCAAACATTTTAAAACGCAAATATAAATAAAGTATCTACGTAAACTAAATTGACTAATGATAAACTAGTACATTTCTGACAAATATACGTTTACATTTGAAGCTAGGTTTTAAAAATTATATGCATGGAACTAAGATATTTGTTAAACATATTGCATGAGCTCTGCAGGTTTATGGAGGCAACATAATAAAATAAAATAAATTTGTAAAAAACCTAATTTACCAACTTAGATGAAAACATTTTACCAGAATGGTGTGTACAGTACTTGGGATGATCATTTTCGAGGCCAAATCCTGAGCGTTTGACATCAGTGTGAAGATTATTTTAAAGAATATACCATTCTTGCAAGATATTTCCTCACAATTTTGGCAAAAGTTGTATGCTAGGATGGCCTTTTTTTAAATTAATTAATTAATTCATTCATACTTTAAGCTACTGTACTGTATGTACGTTAAGTTCCTGTGCATTGAAGAAATGAGGCTAAGACTTATCAGAACCTTAAAAAACAAGTCACTATCATCAATCATGACATTTAATTCTTTGCATAAAAATTCAGAAACCAATTTCCTAGGCAGTAAATATAAAATAACTTTACACGTTGAGGTAATTTTTGGAGCTATAACTACTCCTGGGCTTGAAGTGTGAAAAATTCATTGTTTTGTATTTATAGAAAACTGGTAATTTTTTACACTAGAGAAAAATGTACTGTAGTTACTAGAAATATTTACAAAACTAATACAATTTAATACAAACATAAAATTATGAATTTTTTTGCACTAGAACAACATTAATACCTACACTGCCAAGTAATCAGCTGTTCAGTGTTAACCTCTTCAGCTCCCCCAAGTATGTTATTGGCACATGTTGCACAAGAAGCTCACACATGGCCGGCACTGTACAAAGCAAGACTTCAGACAGCAATGACATCAAGTTGTTCGTCAGTGTGACAATTATTTGAAAATCCTGCATGTATTGCTGTGCTGCTAGAGGTTCATATCTCAATCCTTTTCTAGTTCTGGGTACAAAATTGTTAAATCCGCAACTATACAGCAAATTCTATTTAACATGCACTACAGGACAGATGTAGTGATTGAGCAGATAATTGTATAATTAGGTTGCAATCAGTCCAGCAAATTATGAATATAAAAAAAATTGCTACAACGATTGTGGTCAGTCAAATTATAAGTAAACAGCTAAATCACAATGTCTTTCTATATTGAACAGTAAGTATAATTTATGGTATAAATGCAGATTTGACATTTTTCTAAATAAAATATTCCAATGCGGTGAATGAAGTCAAGCCTCCAGTACAGAACATTTCAGAGTTTAACTTGTTTGCAACAACTACATCTATAATTTAAAAGCTTAAACTGGGAGAAGAACTTGTTTTTCAAGCACACTTGATGGCTTCAGTGCTCATGTCCCCTCAAGGTGATACTGGTTCGATTCCCGGCAGGTCCAACCTGCACGTGGGAATCATGCAGAATTACACCATGTATTTTCTCAGGTATTTCCCATCCACCCCACCCCTTTATTCCAATACAGCTCCAAGCTCTCCTTATAACACTGCTGTTACGCACTACCAAAATCTAGTCACTGCACTCAGTTGAAGGTGAACTGAACATGTGACCTCTTCAAATGCATGGTCCTCTGTTTAGACATACCCAGATGAGGGCCACACATTCTCAGGCGTGCAGGGCCACCTTTACAAAGCGATGGAAGCGTTTCTCGACGACTGCTTCGGCCCGCTGGACTTCGAGGAGTGGGAGGTCGGCACCAGCTTCTTCAGCTTCAAGCAGTAGAAGAGGAGCCATCCCGGGCTGCCAGCTACATCATTAAGGACGAGTCAAACAACTCTGACGAGAGATTTTACTCCGGAAACCTGACACCAATTTTTTTGGATTCTTCTTTGAAAGGTTCTGGTTATGAATGTTAATTCTTAAGTGTGAGAAAATAAATTTAAGAAATTTGGTGTTGCTGGCTTAAGGTTCAGTTTCACAGCGCTGCAGAGTTGGTTGGCACCAACTACAGTATTTTCATGACGAGGTATGAACACAGCGTCCAGGTCTCCAATAGACTGGACACTATGTATGATGATACAACTTGTGCTGCATGGCATGGAACCATGAGATTTCAACTCCCGAAACAGGCGGTAGTGAATGTGAACAGTTGAAGTTGTTGGACTGTACCTGTTTGAGATGATACGATTCGTGGAAGCTGAAGTGAAGAACGAACAACAGGAAAACAAATTTATATGAATAAATCACTTTGCCATTTCATACAAATATTTGGAGGAATCAAGTGCAAGGGAAATATCTAAACTACAGACATAAATAATGTTTTGAGGAAAGTAACAGAAAAGTTTTTGGATGTTAATAGAATTATCCAGCAGAACTCTGTGGCAGAGATATTTATACCGCTTCCTTGGTCTGTTTAAATTCGAGGTAGTTTCTGAAAGAGGGAGCTTGTATATAGGCACAAAATTAATGCCTAAATTTTCAACAAAGAAATGTATCACGCGGAGTTGCCATGTCTTTGAAAGTTATCTCACATGGCTGTAAAATTTAACTTATTAAAATAAGTAAATTGTGATTTGAAAATAGCACCATGACACTGAGCCTTAACATATAATTTTCAATACATGGTTGAAAAAGTTGCTTATAAATGTCGCCTATTTTGTACAGACCGGACTGCCATTTAATTTTAGACGGAATAGTTTATAGTGTGTTAAATGTTGAATATCAGAATGTTTAATTTGGTATAAGGAACAGTTGCAAATGACTGTGTGTTGTCATTCCAAAATGAACCAGAAACTATAAAATCACTATATAATACATAGATGCATTCAGTTACAGCATTAAATGTTGTACAAATGGCTTTTGTGGTTATGATGTGTCCAAAATTTGAAAAAGAAACCATTATAAAAGCTTTCTATATTTGTGTATAACCGTTGACTTTTGTAATAAATAATTACAAAACAGAATTTTTTTCATCCACTTTTTTTCTCAATTCTTAACACAATCAAAACTATTTTGGCACAACTCATGAAACAACAAAACCAGCATATTTCAATATTGCAGTGTCAAACAGTATTTCCATAATTTATGTAATGCTACAAATATTCACAGTACAATAAAATGGAGTGAACAGGAACACAATTTTTGAGCAAAATTTTCAGTATGAACTCTGCTTTAGAAACTGTATTTTTAGATAAGCAAGTTAAAATAGTTAACAAACAGTAGTTTCATTATAATCTAATTTCAGCCAAGCAAACTATGTAAGCTACAGAAATGGTTCAAATTTTGTTCCTTTTACCCCATTTTATGATGCTACCATGCTTACTTTAAAGTAAAAGACTACCATACTTTAAACCTTTGCAAAGGTTTTAATATGTAGTGTACTGGGATTAAGGAACAGTATCAAGAATCAGTATCATCTCTAATAAATACAAAACTCTCAAGTATAGAAGATTTGAAATTGCAAAAACTGTGGGTAGCAGCAACATGGAACATGTTGCATAAACATCTCAAATTTAAAACGTTAAAACTAGCAGTGAAATACAGTAGGTACTAAGCAAACATTTTATCACCAGAAGAAACTAAATGTTTCTCTGCTGCACACCCTTTTGTCCCCTGAACATTGATGCACAGATTGTCCGCAGTATTTTATAACATGGCAATCAGTAGAACCCCAATTTAATGAGGCCTGGAGGTCCCTGATTATTACCTCTTAAAATAGCTATCGTGTAAAATGGGGTTACACCTCACAGTGCCACTGATAAACTCGTAAAATCGCTTCTTTGTAAAATCAGGGTTTTACTGAACTTATAAAACAGCAAATGCCTACAATCAAAATCTGTTGAGAGTAAAAAATTATCTAGCAACTTGTAGGAAATGTATCCTTTTAGGCAAAAAAAAACAAACATGTTTTTTAATCACCTTAGGCCATCCATGACTTTCTACTTAAAAATAATTCTTGGAAAATACTGTTGTATAGAATTTATAAAATATCACTGAACAAACTTAGCAACTTTGTTCAATCGAAGATACTTTATAGTCTAATTTCACAATTTTGTATTGATGTGCAACTGCAAATCATTAGCATACTCAAATGCAAAGAAAAAAACGTTACAGAGAATTTTGTATGAAACAATGTATAATTAGAACCGCCCATACAATATAATGTGACAGATAAGACAGCTATGGGCAATGCTGAATGGTTCGTTATAATTTTTTTACATGCGAACACACAATACACCTAAGAAGCAACAAGACATAATGCATTATTTTATTACAGTAAAAAAATTATGAATTTAAGGGTGCTAAATAACTCAGAAATAGAGCTGCCAGCTAATCTAATACTAAAATACTGTAATATTAATGTAGTATAACTATTACAACGTACTGAAACTATAATGGAAATAAACATATTTTTTTACTGAAATACAAATATAGTAGAATACTGTGTAACACAGTGTATGTCATATTTTACAGATGTAGATGAATTTTAATTTGTTTGTTGGTTAACACGGCTTAAGTCTTTTAAACAATAAATATTTTTTATTTCTACGCCTGCAGTTAACTTGTGCCAGACCGCTTAAATGTGTGTTTTGTCTATGCAAGGAACAGTATAGCGTAATATTTAGTGTTGATTTCCACAGCTCTTTGTCGAAATATTTATTATATTATTTTATAACCATAAACCTTTACCTGATCTGAGCGTTAAATCGACTGAGCTCGGGGAAAATGCAGTCATAAACAAATCAATATAATATTAACTGCCTCTAGCAAACAAGAGAAGGAGTTTGATATAGAACATTTGAACGACAACTAAGAAAAATGGCTATACAGAACAATACGGCTGTTCTAACTCCAAATTTCCAATACGACTGCAGGTTGGAAGACTTTAAGACCTAGGGTGCTGAATCTTCGCTTCGTTGAGATGTCGCGGCAATATTAAGATATTCCGAAAAATGGATATTTTCATCGTTAGGAGAGAATTGAAGTGTTGGTAAGTCTGGCGTGTAGAATCCTGTTCCTGTACTCTGGAAGGGCCATCACGACGCCGAGGTGGCTGAAGAAGCGGTATGCTGAGATTCCGAGCTGCGAGTATCTACTGAAGCTTCGCCTGAGGTCCGTGGACGCCGCGATCTACAGCTGGACTGAACCCCAGGACGAGGGTTGCCGAGACGTACCTGTACTACTGATGTGGTTGAGTTCTGACCTGGTCGCACTCGAGCTGATGGGGATCCTTAACTAAGGGTCTTAGAGAAAGACTACGCTGGTGAGATTGATCCTGTTTTACGCCGTTGTAGAAAATTTAATTCACTGTCAAGAAACGCCAGAAATCGGACATGTTAATTTCTTTTCAAGTTCCAAATTCTTAGACTTCGTTCTAAATATAAACAGAGAAATTTTTAAGAATCGACACTACAACTGAACATTTAAACTTTGCTGATTTATTTTGACAACCTAAAATCGACCACTGTAGATAGAGCTGACCGGAGCTAACAGAAATCGAACTGAAACTAGTTGTCTGAGTTCAGAGAATTTACTAACTATAACGAGTTTGAATTTTTTTTAAGCCCTGTGTCTGGTGGATTTTATTGCGAAGGTCAGGTATTGGCGTTAATAACCCTGGTCGCGTTATAGTCGACATTCATTTTCACAGTATTTATTCAAAAATTTTCTGCTTATTTTAGTATTTAGAATTCCTGGCTAGTCTGTAGAAGTCATTCAACATCATTCTAATTTCAGTAAAAATATTACTGAAATTTCAAACTGATTTTACTTCATAATTCTTTCTGTAATTTTATTGTAATCAAAATACATCATTTTCTTTTGACTTCTACAGGCATTTGATGTTTCCATCTGAATTAGTATTCTATTAATAGAAACGATTGGTATCTCTTACGTTTTTAATATTCTATCTAGTAAACCAACTTGTGTATGTGTAATTTTTAATTGTCTGGTACACTACAAAGAAAATAACAAAGTTTATTTTGCAAGTCATTTCTACACATAAGATTGAGAACACCCCACGTAATTAAATTACGTACATCAATTAAATATTATATGTCACAACTGTTATAATGAATCCTTGTATAACATTTTCCCGATTATTAGGATTCTTATAATTGGTCACATAAACTGTTTTATAACAAGAAATTACCCTCTTGTAATGAATTCCCTTTTATAAAGTACACTTTAAGAGTGCCTTCTGACACATTATAACAGGGTTATACTGCACATACATTACATATGTCCTGAGGAAACATTGTACACTAGTCAATATCTAATACAATCACACTGTAATAGTGACACGTGGTTCATCTACTCAACAGACTACAAGTTCACAAGAGTTCCTTCTTCTTAGCCAGTGACATACAGTAGTCAACAATTTGGATTTTCCAGGATAACAGGAAATTGGAGTATGGAGATAATATCAATAATACAGGATGTTTCTTAAATAGGGGGACAAACTCCTCACGAAAAATTATGACGAAAAAAAATATTTCGCACTTTTCACCTAAACGCAATGTTAAGGGAGTAATGGACCTCTGAACATCGAATTTTAAAACAGTACTTTTCCCAAAATATCGGAAACTAATTGACATAAAAATACAATATTTTCAGCATTGCTTAATGCTATTGGGCTCTGCAAATCAACAGAAAATGCTGGTTGAAACCTTCCACCTTTATGAAAATAACAGGGGTGGCGACCCTCTAATTGCGTTTAACTTTTTCACCGTCCAAATTTTCGAACATCTGAAGATGGTTTATTGAGTAATGTTACCTGTCTAACAAAAAAGGTCCTCTTGTTGCAATAGTCTAGGACTCATAGTGTTCTTTCAAACCACAAATGAAGCTACTGAAATAGAGTTCCCAAAACAATGGTATCGTGAGTTAGAAACATGTAGATAACGTTGAATGTGCACCATGAACAATTCAAGGAACACAACAAAATAAACACACAAACGCACTATTGCCTATGCTGTATGCTGTGTATCTTAGGTGCAAAACACAGGACTTAGGAGCATTCTTAAATGACAATATGCAAAAACAAGGTGGGTTTGGATGGAAACCCATCACACGAAAAGGGATAGGTAGAAACTTCACTGAAACCTTTAAAACGCAAATATCCAAATGTTGTGTTTTATTCCACAAAATGAATTTTACAGTACAAGTTTACCAGAAAGCCGTCTTGAATTTTTGTACATTACATTTTATTCAAGAAAGAAAAATTAATGTGTTTTTTGTGTAAAAAAGTTCTGATTCTGTAGACACCAACAAGTATAATTTACTAGTAAAGAGTATTAATTGTAATATGAAAACTTCAGGCATTAATTTTTGTTTTTCATGTATGGCACAGTTTCCGATAAGCAAAGAAATACCTAACAAAGTTATGCACTTTTTTTGTTTTCAAATTTTTAAGCATGTGAAATGGTTCGTGGTCAACCAGGCATTTTGGACGTGTTCGCAGATTCATGATGAGACGTGTTCGCAGATTCATGATGAGACGTGTTCGTGTATGTGCAGATTCGCGGGGTGATCAATTTGAACATTTAATGTAATGTTTGCCTACATCACTTAGCAGCATTGTATCAAGTATTGATGACTGTGCCGTGTGTCACAGAAATGCCAAGGAATAAACATGTAACCTTACTGATGTAATACCTTACATTAGGTGCTAACCTTAACGAGCTACCCCCAGGAGGGCAGGACAAGTATAAAGAAGTCTTGTACGGTAATGTTTATGTGCTTCTTATCGATTGTCACATACATCAATGCTTATGGACTACCAGTACATTTAGCAACATAGGTTTTGCAACCCTTAATTTTCCAAAATCAGGTATTATTTAGTATTTCACATCACACAGTTTGTACGCCTGTGTCAATTACACAAACCATATGAAAATTATGTATTATACAAAATTACGACACCTCATTCGTACATTAGAAAACAAAGAAGTGCATAATTTTGTTAGGTTATTCTTTGCAGATCGGGAATTGTGCCAAACATGACAAACAAAAATTAATGCCTGAAGCTTTAACCCTACAATTAATTCCCTTAACTAGAAAATGATACTTGTTGGTATCTACAGAATCAGAACTTTGAATAAAAACACATTAATTTTCCTTTCTCAAATAAGGTGTCATGTACAAAAAAACAAGATAGCTTTCTGGTACACTTGCACTGTAACATTCATTTTGTGGAATAAAACACAACATTTGGATATTTGCGTTTTAAAGGTTTCAGTGAAGTTTCTACCTATCCCTTTTCATGTGATGGGTTCCATCCAAACCCACTTTTTTATTGCACATCGTAATTTAAGAATGCTCATAAGTCGTGTGTTTTGCACCTAAGATACACAGCATACAGCATAGGCAATAGTGTGTTCATGTGTTTATTTTGTTGTGTTCCTTGAATTGTTGATGGTGCACATTCAACGTTACCTACATGTTTCTACTTCACGATACCATTGTTTCGGGAACTCTATCGCTGTAGCTTCATTTGTGATTTGAAAGAACACTATGAGTCCTAGACTATTGCAACAAGAGGACCTTTTTTGTTAGACAGGTAACATTACTCAATAAACCATCTTCAGATGTTCGAAAATCAGGACGGTAAAAAAGTTATATGCAGTTAGAGGGTAGCCACCCCTGCTATTTTCATAAGGGCGGAAGGTATTAACCAACATTCGCTGTTGGTTTGCAGAGCCCAATAGCATTAAGCAATGCTGAAAATGTTGTAGTTTTATGTCAATTAGTTTCCGATATTTTGGGAAAATACTGTTTTAAAATTCAATGTTCAGAGGCCCATTACTCCCTTAACATTGCGTTTAGGTGAAAAATGCAAAATATGTTTTCGTCATAGTTTTTCGTGAGGAACACACAAGCGGAGTTTGTCCCCCTATTTAAAAAACATCCTGTATAAACACACTGCAAAATTTTCCTTCCACAAACCACACTACAGCCCCAGGATTCCTCTGGAGGAGGAAGGCTATTAAATTGCAGAGTTGAAATTCAGAACGGAGTAAGTGCCAAAAACTTAATTCCTAGGAAAAGCAGAAAAACACAGAAAACACACTGTACACTCACAATTTAATCAGAATAACATAGTTTAGCTGATGTTGACTATCAAAACATCAACAAATATACAGACCAAAATTAAACAAAACAGCATCGGGATCCAATGTACACAGGCAGTGCCACTTATTTCTTTTTGAATATCATTAATCATGGCACTTATCCCCTCTTGAATATCACTAGACACAGAACTTATTACATTTTGATGGATATGCTATAGTAACGGTATGGCCGTACCTCTCTTTACAAGATCGTAGGGTGTATGGAACATAGACCATTTTGATGAAATAATCATGAGCATATGGATTCTGGCACTTAGTCCCGTTTGAATTTCAACTTTTCAATTAATGTGACTGGCTAGCTACTACTGTACACAATAAAGTTGCCTGGACACTCACTGTGCTTCGAACACTGATGCCAAACTAAGACTGACTGCCGCTGCCCGGGCTCTGCTAAGTCCAGCTGCCTGCGGTCCCCTCGTCCAGTACTTATACCTGGTCTCCCGTTACTCGCTACCTGCACTCGCAGGCGGTTGCCGGCCTGCGTTGACCGCCACATCAGTGCAGCAGATTGGCCGTAGCAGGTCTGCCACTACGCACACCTTCTGTTTAAACTTTTTAAATAAAAATAACTAGTACCTTGTTTCCTTTCCTTTCTGTGTCACATATAAGTTACACTGATATTTTTTTTGGCAACAAATAACAAGACGGAAATTATGATTCCTCACCACGCAAGTATACAGATGCCAAATGTTACATCTCGGCTTCATCCATCAATTCTCATCACAGTTGAACAAGAAAATTTACTGTAGTTCTATGAAAATTAGGTATGTTTTGTTTTCTCTAGCAGACTCCTTACATTCTCCCTACATAAAACTATGGTGCCTTGCAGCATCCGGATAAAAACCTGACCACTTAAATAATCACCTTCAGCCAAGTTACATTAACTTGCAGCAAATACGCTTAGCACTTTGGATGCACAGCTACGTAATGCTATCGATCTCCCGTACATTTTAATTGGAACTCCTCCACATAAATGCACTCACTCGCCCCCTACATGACGTGCAACCAATCACTGGTGCAGTCCACCATTACAGAATGTGTATGACAAATTCTTACAGCTCTCTACCAAATGCTTGCTCACTAACTGCATAACGAGTGCCCAAATAAAACATCTGATAAGGTGTACGAGAAATGGTTTCTGTATGTACAAAAGACAGAAGCATGAGTACTAACGTTTTGGTACTTGACAGAAACGCACAAAAATATAGGAGGACACATAATCGCTGAAGGAAGTATCGCGATGTATCACTGCTTAAGAGCAGCATCTTCAGGCGGATAGACTGTAGTCAGCCATGTCTCTACACCCGAGGAAGCTGCTATAAGCAGCGATACTTCGCGATATGCGCTTCCGCGATTATGTGTCGTCCTATGTTTTTGTGTGTATCTGTAAAGTACCAAAACGTAAGTACATACTTGTGCTTCTTTATTTTGTACATACTGATAGCTTAGTGGCCTCTTCCTTTTATTTATATAGTGAGAAACTGTTTCTGTTTGCAATAAACTAACGTGGATTCTGTGACTTGCAGCTGTCTCTAGTTGTCCCTGTTCGGGCGCCAAGATATAGTAAGGCGGTGACTAAAGTCCCTGTTCGATTGCGCCAAGATGTAGCAGGGCAGCTGTTTGTATGCCCCTGTTTGCGGTGCAAAGACGTAGCGTGGCTGTTTTTGCGTGTGTTATGAAGATGATCGAGGTGCTAGATGTGTCACTATCTCATAGTTCAGTGATTACTAGCTCGTAGGCGAAAAGTTGGAGATTCAGTGTATATAAAAAAACTAGTTTTCACTCTTATTTTACTATGCGCAGATCAATCAACACTCGACTTACATAAGTGACAAAAGGATCCCAAAGTTCAGTTCCACTAAAATAACACCACTGTGTCAAGGTTATGCTATCATCATGTCCGTTTCAATGCTGAATCCCAAGTGTCTGCTCTTTAACACTGTAACGAGAAAAAAAAATAAAATACTTGGTTACATTATTTATCCCCTCCTTTACCATTTCCCAACACCAAATTACAGTTCCAGAAACCAAAGCTGGCTGCATATGAAAATAAACTAAGTTCCCGAATACTGCCCAGCCTGCGCGAGTAAGCCATCTCGGCTTCTTTCACAACCCCCACTTCTCCACAGCATCCGTAACACGTCCAACCCCTTTTTGCCATCTCTGCATGACAGCTACTACATGACTCTTACTGCGCGACTGACCATGGGCCAGCGCCCGGCACGAACTGCCCAACTATTGCCGCACGACTGACAGACTGTCACGCAACGGACATGGTAACTAAAGGCGCACCTTGACGGAGTGATACAACGGACTCCAATTTCCCAAAACAGCAAAATTACACTTAAAACATATTACAAAGTATTCCAAAATTTGAATTAATAGTTTTTACACTAAAATAATAAAGAATATTAACACAACTATAATAATTGGGGACAAAGGTGCACAACAATGGAACTACTTTCGCGGCGCAATACCCTAAGCAACCCCTTGCAATGGCTGACCTATGCGTCAATAACCAACGTCATGAAGAAATTCCATGAAGCAAGCGATCAACCACAACGTCGGCGCCAGAAATCCTACAGCCTGGACAAGCTTGCAACACAAGAAGTTACTCACTTCACCAGGAAAAATTTAAAAGATACTAAAATTGCCAAAACTCCAAAATTAGAAAAAATACAAGAAAAAGTTATATCAAGAAAAATAATTAAAATTATACGGTGGTTAATTTGAAACCAAACAAGACAGGAAATTAAACAAACGACTCTACTTTAAAATTCCTGACTATTTTATTATTTAAATTTTGAAATGATGAATTAAAATTAAATATGTTCCCAATTACTACGTTATTGAATCCTGTTGTATCATCCAGAACACCTGACGAACTCATACTGAAAACGGCATATAGCCTGTTATGAAAGATTTAAATTTAAATAGGAAAAAAAAAACTTTATAGAGATTTAACCAAGATGGGGAAGTGGCTGAACACTTCACAACCCCCCCAATTAATATGAATATTTTTTTTGTCACACAAAAAGAAATGAATATTAATTTATACATACAGTACATCAGCACAAAGACATCTCAACATGAAGCAGAATTACTGTAGGTACATAAATCTGTATGTTCAACACAAAAATGACAATAGCTCCACATGAACCAAGACTACACCCCATGCAGATAATACATTGGAACTTCACAATATTTTTTCTGTGACTCATACAAAAATTAATGTACAAACCTTCCAGCATAACTTCAATCAAACCCAATAGGTTGATACAGTATACTCTGAAATACCACCAAAGCAAAAAAAACATAGAAACATTTAAATTATTACATGTAGCTGACAGTCAGATATCCCTGAGCCTGAACATACTTTCCGAATATATGATTATCGATTTGATTCATTCTGGCACAAAATCATAATTAATTCAATAACACAAACTTAAATACACTTGTTTTTTCTTTCCTTACAACAGGGCATTGTTTACATATATGCATACCCAAAAGTTTCTCAAATAAAATCATTTTACCAAACTCATAACATCACAAAATATTTTCAAGTACCTTAGATAAAATGCACTTGTTCTAGAAAGTGGTTTTAAACTGCTTACGGGGAGGCTGCACAACAACACACAGACTACACATAATTTTGATCATAATGCCTTTCGGAACAATGACGTGGCAAACACCATAAATTTAACCCACATAATAAATTTTATAACGACGATACAACTCCACAAATAGAAACAATTATCACATCTTTTGTTACAACGACAAGGCTAAATATCACAAACACAACTAGGGTATAACCCTTTGGACCAACGACAAGGCTCCCTAATCCATAAAAAAAAAAAAATTACATCACATACATAGTAAACTTCACACATGCCTATCACATTCATCGCAGCACTCCCTTCTCTTTAAGCTATGGCCATTGACGGCCACTCAACGGTAAACAATTAAACATACAACCCTTTTCCAAGTGCAAAAATTATAACAAGATTAAAAAAAAAAAAAAAAAAAAACAGAGGCTTGCTGCTATAAAACAGGCATTTCCTTTTGTTTTTAAATTTAATTCAGCAACACATTAAAGTACAGATTGTATTTTAAGTTAAGGTCAACAACTCTAGTACTCAACTTCAAAAATTACCAAGTTCGGATCTGCTAACAAACACACACCTCAAATCCAAAATATATTAATTGACATATCAAACTCAATGTTAGGCTCAAAGGCTAATCTCCAATCAACAGAGGTACTGCCATTCTTTCAAGACGTAAAAAAAAAAAAAACATCACCGTCAAACAAAAAGGTAAACAAAATATATACTTATCCACTACACAAGTTACTTGATTTTCTGTGCACATGTTGTTCAATTACAATCCCACAAGGGTATTAGTCTTATTTTATTAAAGCTCTGGTGGCATTCAGAACCAAATTGGCGAAAATAGAATTAAGTTAAACAATTACATACTTAGTACATAGCAATAAATCCCCACTTCCATAAATTATCAATACAATTAAAAGTTTCATTATCTCAATTTCTGTTGACAGTTGCTCTATTTTTCGCAATGATATTTTATTGATACTCCAATTTATAATGAATATGGTGCAATCTCCTGATGCAGTTATTTATAATAAAAAAAGGTTAACACACAAAATTATCAAGGCTTCACAACAAAAACAACTGCAGTTACTATCAGAACAAACACTAGAATAACTCAAACTCACAAAAAGAAAAAGTTATATGACAAAACCAACTGATGTACATATTTACAAATATAGGGCTTCAGCAGATACTGATAGACTAAAATTTAAATGCCCTCAATGTTTCAAAATTTTTATCTTTGCCATGCTGCCTGAAATGATTAAAATGCTTGCTTACTCTGTACAACTACCTTACTAAATACATTCCTCCACTTATTGAATAACTTCAGAATAATAACCTAGGCCTACAGACTTATTTTAGTCAGAACCAAAACAAATAATTTTCATTTTAACGACCTTGATTCACAATGACACTATAAAATTAATTATTTGAATTCCTCCATTACAAAAATTAAACAAATATTTCTTCTTCCCAACAAGCACTTTCTTAAACACCAATGTCACTCGGCACCTCAGCAGGTCCCACAATCACAATCTCGATTTCCCACGCCACTTCGCACAGTTGCGAACTTCCTTGAGCTTCACCTTCCCTTTCAACCAATCCTGCACCCCCCATTTCTCCACACTTGTCTGCACTCTCTGTTCCTTGTATAGCACTGTCCTCTGTGCCACTCATTCCCAACAGCTCTCTGCACCACCCCCTAGTTCATTTTGATTCTTAAACTTTACATTACCTTGGTGCCACTCTTGTACCCCCCACTGTTCCACATTCCACACTTTTTCTGTTTCTTGTTTTTCGTAAGTCACAGCCCATCAAACTGATTTTCCTGTTTCCTCTCCTTGCCGCCTTTGCCCATCGTTACCTAAGCTACCGTTGGTAGGCCTCACTTCACCCACGACCACTTCTGTCCCACTTACCAAATTTGCTGCGCTCTCAATCTCATCAATTCCTTCACCATCAACACAAACAGTGCCACCATTTACCAAAACCTCTGCAACTGTGACTTCTGCCTTGTATTCATCCCCATGCACCTTCAATATCTCCTTCCCCATTACGCCTAATTGTACTGTTTCTGTTTCACCTTCTAAAATGTTTTTGTTTACATCTACCTCTTTAACTTCAGGATTATCCCTATATAACTTGTTTACTTTTTTCCAAATCACTTTTCCACCCTGTACTAAAATCATCTAACGTTCTGTTGTAGGCTGCAAACATACTCTGAAACAAATCTGTTAACTCCTGATTAGCCATGTTCTTAATTTGTTCAACTATTATATTGTTACAAGTTTGAGAGCACAAACTTTAAATGTGGGCAATTCCCATGAGTTCTTTGGGATAGAGGGCTTATAATTACAAATAAAAGAGTTAAATTAAGTACTGGATTTAATAGCTCACAAAGCTACGAAATACACAAAACAGTAATCAACTAGAACTCTCACAACACAATTAGTTATGCACACAATTACTCCTGTGTCACAGACACGTTAATTAACTTTGACAATTAAAGCACAAGAAAAGTCTACCATCAATTAATTAAACACT
>PNEQ01034342.1:0-32891 GCA_003012365.1 Medauroidea extradentata
CCATAATGGTGAATATCAAAACAAAATCAAGAAATCGTTTGACCCTGGAAAATGACATTATTTTGTGTATTACAAAACTCATTCCGGACATAAAAAAATTGGTTAATTCCAAACAAGCTCATGTTTCCCATTAAATAGTATTAGGCCTTTTTCAACTTGTATGTGTATTAAAAATTTGTGTAGCCTATAAATTTTGTTACTAATAAAAACTACAACTTTTACTGATTTGTTTTTTTGATTTTACTCCTTTTCCCGCGACCCCCCTGAACATATCACGCGACCCCAAGTTTGAGAACCCCTGCAGTAGTGAATGATACTGCAGGGCCTGTGTAACGGCATGGAGGTTTCTTTGACCTGGGAATTAATATAGGCTGTAAATTATTTTAAGTCCCTTTTTTGTTTGCTTCCTTCAAAATCACATCGAAATCCTCTTCTTTCCATACTCCTTTAATAGCCACAATGGTTACATCGACAGCTTTCGTGAGACCTGACACTGTTTGTTGACGGCCTTGAAATGATTTGTTGAGAATATCGAATGTGGTAATTATTTTCTGCCCTACAATAATCCTAGTACTGTTGCCCCTGATTCAAACACTGTTACCAAGCCGCTAGAGTTAAACTGCTGGTTATCTTTTGCAGCAAGCTCTCTTAGTGTTTGTAATACAAAATCATACCTGTCCAGAATTTATTTTATTTGTGACCCCTGTAAAGTCGTCGAGTAGGACTAAGGGGTTTTAGCTTACCAACATTGGCCACAGGGACTTCGGCTATGGATTCAGTGATGTGGATAAATTTTGCTTTTACTGATTTGCACAACAATACACCAAGCTCATGTGCTCAGTGCATGGCATTTATTGTAGCCACAGAATTATCACAACATTCTTTAGTGACCAAATTAATGCAGTGGGCTCCACAGTGTACAAACAACGCTAACGATTGTATTTCCTTCATCAACGATTGCACACCTTTCTTACTGACGCTCAAATTCGCCGCACTATCGTATGTTTGTCCCCTTAACTGGAAGCTGCACTCGTGTTAACACATCAACAATTATTGCTGCAATTGCCTCTCCAGATGTTTTTGTCGCACTGTACACTTCAATAAAAGATTCGTTTGGTTCAAAATTATCATCAACCCAACGAATACATATGCTTAACTGTTCTATTCCACTTATGTCACGTGTACCATCGTAAACAATACAAAAAATTGGTGTTTCCTGTGACCGAATCTTGTGACAAATATACCTTACAATTTCATTTGCCATCATTTCCAGGATTTCATTTTGTATAGAAGCACTTGTGAATGTCTCTCGTAATTTTACTGTCCATTTTGTAAATTAGGAAGGTCTTCACTTCTTAGCTTCAATAAATGTACCAAATTCCCACTGTCTGAATCATGTCCTTGCAGTGCAAATGGCGAGAAATAGGACAGAACCAAATATCTTCAGAAGACATTCAGTAGTTGCTTTTTGTTCTTTACGTTTTGCGGAACAGAGTTGTATTTCAATGGGCTGTTGCAACTGCTGATAACTCATGGTGGTTTGCATATGTGATTCTGATTTCTCACGTGCACGACATTTGTGAAGGGCATGTTTCCAGTTTTTGAAGGCTACTCTAGCAAAAGAATGTTTCATTTTCCTAACTAACAGTTTATGTTGTGACATACGACAATAACGATGGCAATATAAGCATGTAATTCCGTTAACATTTGGTTGGCCATGCAACCATTTGAAATTCTTGAACAAAGATACTTGAAAATGAAGTGTACGACCTGTGTGTTTTTGTGTAGGAAATGAGTCTGGCAAGATGGTCGGTCGGTTTGGTGCCTGGGACGTGTCAACAACTTTTGACATTTGTGGATTATGCAACAATGATTCAGGCACATCGGTGATACTGCTACAACTACTAGACTCAAAACTTTTGTCTTTTAACTCTGTGTATGACACAATATTCTGACAAACATTTACCTGTTCAGATTGAGATTCAGTTGTGTCAGATTTAGAAGGTAAGCAGGTTGAATCATCTTAAAATTCATCATATTTACGTTTTGTTCTCTCTACAAATGTATCCATTACGAATCACTAATCAGTAACGACACAAACTACCAAGTGCGTGCACTTTTGGTAAACAAGACATAACAATAAATAAATTACCAGGGGTACCAAATTCTGATGTTATCCTAGATAGCAGTGTAGCCAACCACACTGGTTGAAAAATGCGCTCCAGCACTAAGCACTGCAATTCCATGCGGTCACAGTATAGGGATAATCAAATTCGTTAATTTATGGTGGGGCGGAATGTCACCAACCTAATAGAACAATATGAAATTATATTTATATACTTATTTACTAACATAGTTATGTATTAAAAGCACAGCAATCAATCCCAATTTGAATTTAAACACAAACCAGAATATTAATTACGTCTAATTTATTGCACATATAAAGTTTTAATTTAAAAAATGGAATTCGCATTTGCGTTGGTTACGTTGTCAATAACGACTTTAAGATATTTTGTTTGTGCCTTGTTGCATAGTTGCGTAGTTCTCGGTTATCGATTTACCTCTGTTTAGTGGAGGTTTTAAATGCCCAGTAGTGCAATAATGACTAAAGGATTCTACTTCTCAGTCAGGCACTTTCAAATACTCTGTAGTTGAATTTTCGCGTTTCAAAATAGGGTGAAACGATTGTTTTGACTACTTTCACATTCACGAAAGGAACAGAAAATATAGATATAAGACGGTACTTACTCGTCCAGCAAAAAATAACAACATTATTGAAATTTATTTGTACCAATACGAAAATGAACAGCGTAGCACGGTTGTTAAATTACAGCTCTATGACTTACGCTGTACACACCTTTTTAACAGCTAGGGTTAACTAATCTGGAGTGATGAAATTTTTGCCAATGCATAACACGCTGCTCTTTGTTTCCGGTGAGGAGTGACATGAAGAGAGTATGATGAAGCACCGAAATGATGTGCAGGTGGACCGAATTTCATCTAGACAAACAGGATCTACCGTCCCTATTCTAACATGCGAAAATATGGCTCGACCCCGTCAGGAATCGAACAGAATCACATTAGTAGGTAGCGCACTACTACGCCAACCGCGGCTTCCTATACATATATTCTGGCGTGTATTATTTACCAACCTTTCGCAATTATTCGATTCTCAGTAGCCGTATAGAGAGTTCACGCTCTTATTGCTCAGAATATTAGATTTCAACTTCTTTATACTTTGACACATGAACAATGCTTCATAATTTCCTCTGAATAATTCTGAAAATGTAACAAAGAACAGTTTGTATCTTTTGTCACACACAAAAGAAGGCGATTATTGCCAACAATGCACAAGGTGACCTAGATTATTGAAAGAGTAAAAATTTTAATTTTCAGTTTCTGAATCTAATGATCAAAATGTGATAAAATTCGCGTGGTTTTCAATTTAATGCTATTTGAGTCTTGCAAATGTTCAGTCTAGGTTCTCTAAATTAAATAAAGAAATTAGTAAAAAGAGTTTTCCTTCTTTCAAAAAACGAAATAAAAACAATTAATTGAAAGAAAATTAGCAATAGACTTTGTTAGTAAAATTCAAGCTGTTCACCCATTATATTAATAATAATTTTAATTTAAAAAAATTTTGGTACTGCAATTAAAAAAAAATATTTATGAAACAAAATTCATAACATTTTGGGTACCCTAATTTGCTCCCTGCCTAGTTTTTGCCCTCTCTCCTGCTGAAATTAATTTATGTATAGCGCTATATGTAAAATGATAAAAAATTATGATATATATATATATATATATATATATATATATACACACTCTCTCTCTTTATTTCAGAAACCGTTGCGTGGCTCGAGTCACGTGTTTTATCGTAATCGGATGAATTGTATAGGAACGCAATGTTACACACAGGCAGACATTCATTAATCTATACAAATATTTGTGCACCAGTTCACATTACAAGGTTGTCTCGGGCGTCCGTGAATATAATGTGAGATGAAGTTGAAGCAACTGTGAAATACAAGGGCGAAGACAGTTCGAGTTTTCCGGGAAAACACACCGGCCAACAGAAAGGTCCATCATGTTTGCGGTTACGAATTACTTCAACGACTTAACCACAAATTGAGTCCGTGTCGCTGTGGTAGGAGGAAATTGGTGTGATTAATAAACTACCGTATAGTTCTCTCGTAGATGAATGTGTGGTAGGTGGGTGGATAGAGGAATAAGGTCTTGGCAGTAGTGGGGTCAATAAAAGAGGAACGTGGCAGTTAATTCGCCATGGACTATAGATATTAGAGCGAAGAGTTAGGTCGTAGTTTAAAGCACCTACCTACTGGCCGTGTGTTGGTGTGAGTGAGGCACGGCGCCAAGAGCGATGTTGAGCGGTTCATCTGGCGCGGTATCACATCTACCACAAGACACTGAAACATCGTGCAGTGGTATCGTAGATCACTCGCTTGAATGACACTTTCAGTAGCAACCACATCATTTTAATGGTTGAAAGCTTTAAGCAAAGTCCGTTGCATGCTTCTGGAGTAGTTTTATGCGGACTCCTGTGAGTGGTCTTCAGTCGCAACAGTTTGAAAAGGCTGTTTTTAGTCATTTTTATGGACTCCGAAATGGTTTTTCTAATTGACGCGTTGCTTTGAAACTTTTGTTTATCTTTCAGTTGGTTGGCACAATGAGCATATGTGGAACCGTTTTGTAAAAAAAACGTACTTACGAACGCGCTACAACGCATTTTAAGCGCGTGGTATTCGGTAACCTTAAGGTGGCCGCCTGTAAAAGCAGCCAAGCGGTTTGCAATACTTCGGCCAACTCGATTTTTTAAAATACCTTCTTAACATAAGTAGTAATGCCTGATTATATATAAGACCCAAATGACGTTAGAAGTGCGTACGCCAATTTCAAGGCCCGCCATTCATCTCTTAAGCTTATTTTCTCGCTGTAAAAATGGTGAAAATTGCTTTTTTTTCCTGTCCTTTTTAGGCACGAAAATAATGTCGAAGAAAATTTTAAAGTTAGAGGCATGCACTTGACACCTGTATATATAAAATACTAACGCCCGTTTTCACCAAACTCTGTCAAGCATTTAACAATTTTTAAAGAGTGATAACAGAAGATTTTATACGTTACATATTCAGTTAATCCTATTTAACAAATGTTAAATGCTTAACACAGGCTGGATAAATCGAGTCTTAAGTGATAGGGTTGCCTCTGAGTGTGCAATATAGGCCAGTTGTCGGCGAGATGATCGCACGGCAGTTTGGGGACTGGCGCCTAGAGGGTTTGATGCGCGTGCTGAGTCGTCCATACCGCTTCCGCACTTCTAGACTTCGAACGTAAACATACGTTCACCCAGACGGCCAGCTTCACAGCGAGGTCTTGAGGGCTGGTGAGGATGAAGTGACGTGAGTACGGAGCAGCGGCGGAATGAAAGAGCGGATGAATACTGAACTACTCCAAGAAAATGGCTAAAGACGGCGGTTTATAATGCTGTAACTCTGAAAATGTTGTCATAATGTATTCTTAAAATGCAAACGAGATGGATGCGTAGGCCTTTACTTCATACTGTCGAAAATTAAGTTTAAGTGTCACCTCTTAAAGACCCTCAGGAAAATGACTTGCGTACCAGTTTGGCGCGCTGTGAATAGAGGCGATAATCCTTCTATTCGGGCGTGGTACTCTGGCTCTTATCACTCCGCTGTTCCCATGCGTCAAACGCAAAAGTTTTAAACTGATCACAATAATCTTAAAAGTTTGAATTTGTACTTCAGGGGCAGGAAAAAAGTTTGAAGGACCACCTGACCCCCGAGTGAGTTCGTCGTGAACCCTGGACCTCACCTCGACCTTCACTCGATCGCCTGGAAGGCAGTGATATTTACAACAACGCGATAAATGCGATGCGAAGTGCGTGGCGCAAATATAATAACTGGTCAACCAATCAGCGTCGAGGCATCTATGAAGTCATCGTGACGAAAATCGCCAACGTAACTCGAATTCAATGTATAAAGTATTTTTATTTAATCACATCACTGATGTGGCAAAGCTGAAAGTCAGATTTTAATTTTGTGCCCAAATATTGGTGAAACTGGTGAGTTGGTTACATACCAATTTTTTTTTGTTTGACGAGAGATTTTTGTTGACACCATAAGTAATTCATAACCTATTTTCAGCAAACATGTAACCGTGACATTATTTTAACATTTTGGATGCGGGTGGGTTTTTAAAATATATTACAAAAAACGAAACAAAAAGGAAAGAAAATACTATATAAACATCCATGACTGTCATGCTAGAGATTAGTATATAGTAGGAAATAACTATGTATATTTTACACTTTTTTATTACTACTTGTCACGCGGCAGACGAAACAGTGTTCACAATACCGAAAAATTTTAGTGTCGTATCGCACCCTTTATATTCCGTTCTTCGCGCTATTGTAAATACAGCATTGAGCGGAAATACGATACCTGCTTCCTGAACCGGGTCAAAATCTTCCGCCCCACCTCGCCTCCTGGAGTTTTTATTCCAGGCCGGGAGCTGGAAAATCCTCTATCGCGACATCGCGCTCACGTAACTTAAGCCCTTCGCACGTAGGCGCTCCAGACCGTCGCGATAATGCGCGCTCGTCTCAGATAGTGGGATATTAATGTACCCACCCCCTCGACCCAACAGTTTACCATCGGAGACCCCTGCAGTAGGCGTAGGGACTCCAAGACATGGCCTAGACGAAGGAAAGCTTTAGTTCATTTCGTAATTAGATGCTTTTTAGCCTAGTTTCTTAAATAATGATTGGCTTAGAAGATCAGTCCTTTTTTTTTATGAGTGTCTATCTGTCTTTCGTTTGTAAAGGCGGTTTGGAATAAAGTAAGTCTTCTTGAAACCTCTACTTTATTTCTATTTTGAGTGTTGTGGAAAATGTAAACGTAGGTAAAGTACTTCGGTTTTTTGATCATGCTGAAATGTGAAACATTATAACAAAAATTTTCCCGCAGCGAAAATTTTTAGCGCGCATGCAGTTCACTCTAAAATAGTCACGTTACACACCTAATTAAAAGAATCTGATTTTTTTACGCACGCAAATTTATTATAAATGACTTTATATGATTTAAATATTTCTGAGTTATGTAGAATGTTACGTTTCACGATTGCCAGTCATTGTATTTGTAAGTACATGTAACTACAAAACAGTAATATGAATGTTTATGGAAGTGAATATTATAATCGTAACTAGAACTGAACGGATCTTGAATGATACGTGTGATTGTGTCGTGAGTTTGTTACTTACGGTTTTGGGTTTCGAACTCGAATATATGAAGCAAAGTACACGCGTTAATTTACGTGATTGTTTTGGCGTTGTAAATGAAAACTGAATTTTCATTTTTCGGTTATCTATTAGTTATAGAAAATTATCGGTAATTGCTACAAATCTGTCACCATCATCAAATTATTTAGTTAAAAATATTATCTATACTTTTTTCAGTTATATTTCGTGAAGTGAAACGTTTATTCTAAAACCTCAAATTACACTTCATAATATCAAAATCAACATGCTTATTTTCGAGACAGTTACGCGAAAATACAATGAAACCATTTCTACACAAAAATTCATTAGTATTCAGGTGGTATACAGCAATGTTAATAGCGTTTTCTTAATGCGTATCTATTTTACAGTAGGTATTATTAAACACACATAATATAACGAGTGCTGCAAATCTGCAGTAATCCTAAAGCTTCTGTGGCAAATAAGTGGGACTATTACTCCAGAAGTAGAGAGGTTTCTGTGACATTATTTTTGGCTATGTAGCTTGTGTTCTTAGATCAACGAAGAGAGGCTTCACTTCTATGTAATGCTAGTTAGAAAAGAACTTCAGTCACTCTAGCATGCTGTTTTATTTTTAACCCCCAGAAAATAAAAAGTGTGTTATAAGTCCGATGCATATGTTTGTCTGTGTGTCTGTCTATGGCTTCGTAACTCCCAAGTGGGTAGAACGCTTCTATAGATTTTTAATAATTGAAAACTAGTTTCATCGGGATAGTTATTAACTCTATTAAATGCAAATCTGTCAAGCTGCTTGATAATAATGCACTCATATCCGAATTGGAGTAAGAATTTCATAGACATATAAGCCTAATAAAATACTTATTATACACATATTGTATGCCTGCACGTTGCATCACAGAGAAATTGGCATTTCTTGATACCCCACACTCTCCTGAAGCGTAGAATAGTGTATTACACGAGTTTTCTTATATTTTGACAACAAATTAAAAATATTATATATAGGGTTGATAGCAATTTTTCAGTCAAAGAAAGTACGGTTTTCAGTATTTTATTGTTAATAGAACCATTAAAACATACAAAGCTACAAATAATAATTAAATTAAAAACTTAAAAAAAAACGGATATAGAAAGTGAATTATTAATAATTTAATCATAATTCTTTAAAATTATTATTGACCTTTAAATTCATCGGGAGACCTCTGAGCAAACATAATAGACAGATTAATTTAGCAAACTAAATAAATAACTGCAACTCCAAAAATGTGCAAAAGATGAAGGTCTACATAAATTATCGTCATTCACTGAGTTTTTGTTTAATACTAAGAAGGTTTTATTATTTTCCGCTAAAACCATGTTAAATGTTGAATTAAAAGTGAGGATGACTCCCTCATGCGTTACTGCCCGATATTGTTCGCAAAATGTTTTCCATCCCATTTTGGATAGGGAATCACCTCACGTCGTTTGCACCTATGGTTCAGGAAAAGCCTGTAGAGTGGAGTCTGGAGTAAACGGCCATGACCCAGACGATGTCTTCGCCTGGAGTTTGGCAGCTGTTGTAGTCTCCGCCGGAAGAGATACTCTGAGAACTGTCCAACACGCTCTCCCTGACTCCGCGCACGTCGCGATGTCAACCGTCAGACACATCTTCCCATATCCCAGAACACGCACGGACAGTAGACGGAGAGAAAAGTCCGGTCTGCGAGTCAAGCTGGTGAGCAGGGGTTGACATCGTCGTCCGGGGGTAGGAAACAGAAGTCCCGGAGAGTTGTCGCGGGGTGAGATAACGAGCAGCAGTCCCTGAACCCCCGTCAACCACTCTCGTCCTCTCTATGATCGCGAGAACCATCCTCCCTCCCTCGGCTTCATTCACGCCGTGGCGTCAAATGGGACCGTGACGCTCGTATGCGAGGTGTTGAATGCGCAGTCTCCCTCTCATCATATCGCGAGTGTGATATACCTGGCTTTGAGCGTGTAGACATGACACCCCCCCCCCTTTCACCCCCTTCTCGTACACTCCCTGTACTCGGCCACTTGTTTGGGTGCGGCGGATTAGATCTGTGCTCTGGCATGAATACGCGTCGCATCGGGTGCCACTGCTCTCAGTGCAGAATGTTCGCAGCTCGCTTCTGTTCCTAACGGCAGGTTGAGACGGTTGCAAGTTGGAGTGAAGATATTTGTTTCAAAGACGTGGGAGGCGGAGGTCCTCCAATAAATTACCGCGACTATCTTTCACAAAATCCATCTAGCTTCTCACGTGCAAATGCCGTGAGTGAAGTTCATCGGGAATTGTATTTGGATCGCATTTGTGGAAAGCCTGCTGCCTGACTATGTTTATGCTAAGTCGCATCAAGGACAAAAAAAAAGGGAGGGAGGAGCAGATACAAGGGGCAGAATGCCTGAATGGGGCCCCGATCATGGTGGCATGGCAGTATTCCTAAAATTGTTTATCCTAAAAAGTGTTTCAACCTCTTCCATGACATAACATTAATTTTTCCAATAGGCGGTAGAAGAAAGTGGTTTCTCCTAATATTAACTTCAGAAAAAGGCGTACCTCATGCAGTAAATTCTCCTAAGTCGTTGGACCGAACACGATTTTTAATTATTCTGTCCGGAGTTTGACTTAATATTTATACGAGATTTTACAGATAAGTGGGGAAATTAGTTAAATGAATATTTTGACAAAATTTTAAGTTTATTAATTTGGAGGGATGGTGGCTTGACTGTGAGAGGTAAGGAGCTTAAGGCGCAAGCACCAGCGTTACAAAATGAATATTTAACAATAGTTAATTTGGTTACTCATAAATGTTACTAAGTTTACATTGCTTTACGGACCTGTTACACCTATTGCAATTACGTCTACGTAAAATATGCATTAATTATATTTACAACAATTGAAAAATAATCGGCAAATAACTTTTCTTAAAACTTTCGGTTATACATTAGGGCCCCCAAACAATTTTCTGCTCCAGGCCCCTCAGACCTCTTGCTGCGGGCCTGTGTTTACGGGTAGGTTTTCTTCTCCGTATAAGCTAGTCGCAAAGAAAATGTCGATAAGGGCGACATTGTCAAGTGCGAAAAGTTCCTTCATCGCTCTTACGCGCAGTCCCAAAACAGATAAGCAATCTTTCCGTATACTCCTTTAGTTGTTTTAACGATGATAGTTTTAGCAGTTATTTAATTGGAGGAAGTGTGCAGCAAGTTTGATACAAGCTTCAATACCCTTTGGATTTATTTGATACCTTCATTTTTCGATACAGCAGTCGAAAAATATACTTTTTAAGAGGGAAACTAATCTCAAACTAAAACTTGTAACACACGTGCTGTTTTGATGTTCGCTGATGTGATGATTTTTCTTTTCTAATAAATGGAACTTAATTCTTGATTATCCCGCAACTTATTTAACTGGATATTTTCGACAGTATTATACTCGACGGGACAAAGCTAACAGCTTATCGTTTATTGAGAAATGTTAACATCTCTGCAATTACGTCACCTAACATGCAAGAGCTGAAAAATTATTATACACTTACATGACACAGACTAGGTGACAACTGCATAACTATACCAGAAAACTGCCAGCCCCAAATTATTACGCAACATTCATAGTATCAGTGACCAGAGAAAAATATACGAATTAAAAGTGCCAGAGAAAATATTCTTCTTAAAAGGCCGTGGTGCATAATTCCACGTTAAAAGCATTAATCTATAACTGTCGGTTTCTTGAAACCAATTTACAACAATTAAACATTGGCAATCCTAGATAGTAATTTTAGCCAATGTTTTAAAAAAAATTGTTTCTAGTGTTACGAAATACTGAGGTACAATCACAGACGCCGGAACCTCATGCATTTAACTACGGCGCAAGAGATCACGCGTAACGAATGAGTAATTCTGGATAAAGTTGGCCAATACCATTGTCTGGGACTGTCATTGAGTATTTTACCCATGTTGGCTTCGAAATAAGCGTAGAAACCAATTTATGTTTTGAGCGTTTATTTATCTACCACGCGGTCTTAAGAAGCTGCGTCACCTTTTTTGTTAATAATATTTGATTTAGTTTGATAAATTAAAATTGTGACAAATAACCGGCAACGTTACTTTATAGAAACGTTACATTTTACATTTGCGTGCAAACTATTGAATGAAATCGGTACTGGGAACTTTGTAGTGTTTATTATTCAGCGAGAGAGAATTTGTATCTTAAAAATTAAATCAGCTTAATTATTTCATAGCTACGCTTTAATTTTTCGAATAAAACATAAATAATAAAAGTTAAAGTAATTCGCTACGTCCCTGTTACAAATTGCCAAATATTTATTCAGGAAGGAATTAAGAAAAATTCAGCATAATAAGCGACACGGACACTTAAGGAGTCCTCCTGGCTGGGGGGGGGGGGGGCGTATATCCCACCAGTGACTCTACTGTTTACTTCGGAGAGGCTCACATTGCTTTACTAGTATATTCATTTTTGAATACACTCGAAAACACGTATTCATAAATTTGTTTCAATATTATCATTTCTATGGCAATATTTTAATGTTCTCAAAAATGTATGAGTCCCGCAAAATGTATTTAACGTGTATTCCGGCTCGCACCAGGGCTCTCAGGTAGCCAAAGAACCTTACATAAATGAACGATAATAACGTCTGGAGGTATACGCAATCAGATAAATCATTTTTTCCGTGGATAAAGTAAAATTAAATAATCATTAGTTGAGACAGTAAAATAACTATAAAATAATACTGTCAATTAAATGATAAATTTAGTTACAAAACATAGCTATATTGCAGGAAACTTCTATAAGGTCAAATCAGAAATAAAAACAATATACCTCAAGTCATGTTTTAAGAGTGCTTAGAGCATGATTTTTTTTTTACTTTGCGGTACAGAACAAGCACATAATTTTATCTTTAATCTATGTTTAGGCCGGAATCAGCCGAGCAAATCAAGAATATTAAATAAGAAATTGTGGGACTGATTGCGTCTGAAATATACGTTAAAAAGTTCAACTACGATGGTTGTACTGTAACGCAATGTAAATACAATACACGCTATAATAGCAAATTTCACACTTCTCTTCTCAGAATTAAAAAAAAAAATAATTTTAAACTTGGGATGAGACTCAACCTTATGCGAGCATGCCGGCAAGTAGTTATAGGAAGTTTTACTGAAGTAACCTGCCACATTATACATATTGTACTTATTGCAACGTATATTTTAACAGGGAGGAAATAAGGAGAGAGTTCGTGTGTTTCGAAGAGAGATATAAGTAGAGAAAGAGAAAAAAAGTGTGATAACAAAAAGAGACAGCGACGAAGAGACAGGGAGAGAGAATGAGAAACAAAGATGGAGTGCCACTCAATCACATTACAATATTACAATAAATACTTTGGACCTTAGAAAAACCTTCACATTTCAAAATGCAAATAGACATAGTTAAAAAAGAAGTAGAATAACACATTATATCGGACCAGAATATTCAGGTACAGTCAATGCCAACAAGGTAAAAAGCAAACAATTTCAAATTAAATACATAAACCCAACTTCGTATATGTCTGTGGATATATATAACACATGCCAAATGTTAAGTGGAATATCATAAGGTTTCTTAACTAACATTCTTATATGTTATTTGAACAACATAAAACTGTTTTAAATTTATCCTCGAGTACATAATATTAACTTAGATGTTTTTCTTTTCCCTAAAGAATCTTGAATTCAAGTATTCAAGCAACAAACTAATGATGATACTGTTAACTACCCCGAAAATAAAGAAAATCCAACTCTGGTATAATCAATTACTCTAATTCGCAGGCAGATATACATGCCCCTAAGACTTAGAAAAGCCAAACAGCTTGACACAAACTTTAAACTCGGTGAGAACCACCGTAATTCATGGTAATCATATCATGAGTCGGCACAGCCCTAATTCTTCACGAATACAAACTACCATACATTTCCCAATACATACATATACAATCTAACATCGCTAGGGCATAGTAACAGTCCAAACCCATGTACAAATACTAAAATTAAATCATCCCTTACGCCTGGCCATCTCTGATTTTTCCCATGCCTGGCACCAGTACATATACTAGCTCTACAATCCCCCCCCCCCCCCCAAATATCGAGTTCCCACAACCAATGACGAACTATCTAGAATGTCCTTGGAGCTGGTCGTAGAATCGGCAGTGCCAAGGCGGTGATGCGGCGACACTGGGAACCTCGACCGCAGTTCGCAGTACTTGAAAGCGTCGCTCCCACCCGAATTACGTCAAGGGGTTCGCCAATCAACTGCTCTGGCGGGAAAATTAACAGTTCCTGGCTTCGGCTGTCTTCGGCAAACATCGACGCGAAGATTGCTGGCGCCAATACCAGGCCGATGGACGTCGGCAGCACCGACGTAATCAACAGCCAATCAATCCGTAGCACAGGTGGCGAGCCCAGCGACGAACACGCCGCGCGTCATTTGCCGCTCGAGAGTCTTGAAGCAGGAACAAGGTTGAGATCGAAGCCGCCGTGCCAGTCTAACCGCTATAACTTCGTGCCAGGAGGAACACCGTAGACGCCACAGCTACGCTATACAACTACAAGGCAGGATAATTCCAATTCCACAAATCCCCCTCAATAGTAGGCTAAATAGCATAACGATGCGGGAAACAGACGTAAATAGTACTTTCGCAAATTGCGAAAATTAAGGCAGGCGATAATTGGCAATTCAGTAGGCCGATTTTTGGTGAGATACTCGTGTCACTATAAATCGTATGTCAGATTCAAGGTAACGAGAGTTTCTAGTATTTTGTCATAAAATGTATCACATTAATTAATAACAATTATGTATAGCCATAATACATATCTGTTGGACAAAAGTTTGTAATTTTTCTCGTCCAGACTGTCTGAACTTCGGTTCGATCCCATTTCTGAACTGCTGGGATTTTAATCTGGTTCCTTTCGTCGTCATTTGCCACACGTTTAGTGATTTTGCAGAATGCATTGTCGAATTGTTGATTAACTCCTGCCTGTATTTTTATTGTAGTTCTGTAACTGTTTGTACATTGAGAGTTTTAACATCATTAATATAAATGCGAATAATGAATGAAGGGTTCTCGGGTATGTATCAATGAGGCTGCCAGTGTAATTTAATGGTTTTAATAATATGTAATGTTTTTAGTAAAGAAGACTAAATTAAAACTACTCCATTTTATTGTAATTTATGAACCTTTACCACAGATTAAAGCAGCAGCAGCTTTAAGGAAACAAACAAAAAACTACATAATTGCTGACTGGATTCAGTTTCTTGGACGTACTCCATTGCAAATTGAACGACTGTCAAAGAAAACTAAACAAATAAAAGAAAACCATAATATAAGCAGAGTATGCTTAGTCAGCTAGATACATACGCAACAAGAAATTCCAAAATGGAATCAGGTGAAATAGAAACAAGGAACAAGCAGATAATAAATGAAAATAATAACAAATAAAATAAAATAAACCAAGTAACATGCGACACAACGATGAGATGAAACAAAAAACACAGCAAATATCAGACACGAACAGAAAAAAAAAACAAATAGACGAGACAAAACACAACAGGTAACAGACGTATACAAAAAAGACAAACGACACAACGAAGAGACGAAACAAGACACAGTAGTTTTCCAGACAGACAGTGTTACGACGTTTCGGGAACTGGAATCTGTTCCCGTCATCAGGTAGACACACAGGGTCCAGGAACACGAGTGCGACTGACTTCGTTGTGTCGTTTGTCTTTTTTTTGTATACGTCTGTTACCTGTTGTGTTTTGTCTCGTCTATTTGTTGTGTTTTTTTGTTGTTTTTCTGTTCGTGTCTGATATTGTGCTGTGTTTTTTGTTTCATCTCATCGTTGTGTCGCATGTTACTTGGTTTTTTTATTTTATTTTATTTGTTATTATTTTCATTTATTATCTGCTTGTTCCTTGTTTCTATTTGACCCGATTCCATTTTGGAATTTCTTGTTGTGTATGTATCTTGCTGACTAAGCATACTCTGCTTATTTTATGGTTTTCTTTTATTTGTTTAGTTTTCTTTGATAGTCGTTCAATTTTGCAATGGAGTACGTCCAAGAAACTGAATCCAGTCATGCACTCCCATTGCACAGTTCTTTCAAAGATCATACTTAGTTGCTGTTGAAATATAATAAAAATTAAAAATTTTACGAAATAAATGAAGAGAAAAGGAAGCTTCAGAGGACTGCAAAGTTCAGGAGGAATTAATTAAAATATTCGTAATTGGGTTTGACACTGTTTTCTACTCCGTGGCATGTACTCTGTTATTGTTGCCACAATCACATATCTTTCTTTGTCCTGTTTTTAAATAGCCACTATCATCTATGGATGGTTTTATCTGCACATTCGCTCTTTAGTGCGACGTTATATGAGACTCCAGAATGGGGAATGTGAAATTTTGAACTGATATGGTGAAACGGGAAGACCTCTAGAAAATATGAATTGTCTTGACTACGCCTATAGATATTTTCTATGCCTGAAAAAAAAATGGGTGCCATTCGAGGTCAATTTAAGTTGGTAGGAATCAAATGTGCTGACCAATCGACTTCAATACTCTACACACAGCTCAAAATCCTTTTGATGGGGAGAATAAAAGTTAACAGATAAAAATAATATATTACATAACTGATTGCCGAATAATGGAGTTTTTTGAATGCCTGTAATTTTTATTAATTGGCTATTAAACAGAACCACGTAGCCTTGTGAAGCCGGGTAGGAAATAGATGCCTGAAGTGATTTCAGGATTTTTACCGTGAAACGTAATACATAAATTGTGTTTTACACGTCTATGGGACAAAAATTATCGATATTGATTGAACCCCTACAGATACAGAGCTGCTATTCTCTTCATGATGGTGATTAAGTAAATGACCGCTAAAGGGCCTTTTTTTTAAATACGAACTCTCAGGGCTGAAAAGAGGTGGTATATATTTTTTTATTGATTAGTCTATTAAGCTTCAGCTCAACGGGTTATCGTCGTTAATTTTATATTAATTAAAAACTTACACAAATATATTTAACAAAAAATTGAGGTTTTTGGAATTCAACATCTAAAGGGGTAGGAAAATAAATATAACATTGATCTGACTAACTAATGTATAGGTCACTATCTAAAAGTGAGCGAGTGAAGAGAAAATATTTTGGTCAGCGCTCAACATAGATGTCTTTAAAACGTGTGATTGGTGACATGACGTGAGTATAGAGCATCTCACAAGTTGAAAAGTTGAGATGTTGTTTGCTTCAGGATAGTGCTTACGTAAATACTTAAAAACACATTTTATTCAATGTACACAATACCTTAATAAGGGGATGGGGGAACTTGTTTATGATTTTTTAAGGCAGATAATCCGAAAGCAAGTACGAGCAGCGAAAAATATTTTATACGGAAGTTACATCCTGAGCGAGGTGGTGCAAAGTTAACGCGTTGTAAAATTAGGAGGACCTGGGTTCGATCCCCGGCTCCGGTTATCTTGATTTCGGTTGTCCATGGTTTCTCGAAATCGCACCAAGCGAGTACTGGGATGATTTCTTAACAAAGGCCATGGCCGACTCTTCTCTCAGCTCCTGTCATTGTACCAAGTTGTGCGTCACCGTCTCTAATGAACTCGATTCGACGAAACGTAAATCTCACTTACCTACCGGTTGTTACATTTAGGCAGTATTATAGAGACGTATTGTTGTACAGCCCTTATGTGCCTGGGGTGTATGTATATATATATATATATATATATATATATATATATATATATATATATATATTGTTGCTTTCATGAATAGTTTCGACGTTACGAGGCGCAGCTGTCTGCAGCCCAGGTATATAGTTCGGGAAGTTAGGGGCTCGAACTCCGACTAAGGCTGTGCAAACCTACAATTCTGATACTTTATAACTGCATGACTGATGAAATTAGTGCGATTTAGATGAAGTCGTGCAAAGACATAAAAATGAACTATGCAGTCCACTGCCCCACTGAAGTTTCTCGACAGCATGTACCTACATGTAATGCCATATAACAATATTGACCTCAAGGTTGGGATACCAGTAACCCCACACAACATGTTGGCTTACCGTAAGCCTTGCATTTGACTTGCAGTTATAAACTTGCTTCGGTAGGCTTACTGCAAGCCTTGCATTTGACTTAAGCTTGTATACTGGCATAAGTATTTTTTTAGCTTGCAGGCTTGCATGACAAGCTTTCTACAAGTGTATTTAAGAAAAGTGCTTGCAGTTAAATTTCTTGCAAGCTTGTGTTAATCTTGATGGCTTATAAGTTAACCTTACATGAAGTTTAGTATGTAAGCTTGCAACAATTTAAAAATGTGACAACAAGGCAACTTGTAGCAAGCTTTCAGGCTTGTCGTGACACACTTGCTGCAATATTGCTGGTTAGCCTGGATAAGCTTGCAGCAAGCTGGTAGTAAGCTTTTTCTGCTGTCTGGGATGTAAGCTATCGCCAGCTTGCATTTCACTTGATATTGGCTTGCCATAACAAGCTTGTTCACGAGACTTGCTGCAAGCCTGGTTGCCAGCTTACATTTCACTTGATTTTGGCTTGCCATGGCAAGCTTACTCACGAGACTTGCTGCGAGCCTGAATCAAGCTTGCAGCAAGTTTACATTTTACGTTAATTTAACTTGCCATAGTAAGATTGCTCAGAAGTCTTGCTGCAAGCCTGAACCAAGCTTGCGACAAAGCTGTATTTGACTTTAATTACACTTACATAGCAATTCTGGTCATGTGATAAGCTGCAAGCATACTGTCCCCTATACTAAGCTGATATTGCATTGAAATTTTGCTTAGCAATCTTAATTCATGAAATATTTTCTATGTGACCATCAATAATGATCGAACTTGATTTAAACTTAACTTTGTAAATGAACAAGCACTTTAAAAAGTAACATTTTTTCATATTCTAGGTAAATCAACTGTTACGATATTACGAATAACTGCAAGTAAACTGACATCCTTACTGTTGTTAGTAAATTTACAAACATCAGCATTTCCGTAACAAAGTTCGTTCTCTTACAACCGAATAGCACTACTACACTTATTAAGTATTTGCAATAGTTCAGCGGTTAGCATGCCTGCTTTCAAGCCAGAAAGTCAGTGGTTCGAATCTTGGCACAGAGGCCGAAATTTAATATTTAGTAATTAACAACACAAGTCGATGAACAAGCAATATCTAAGATGTAATTTTTAATGGTAGTGAAAATATTGCATAAAATAAATTATTCTGCAGGCTTGAAATTTAAGTTTGCAGCAGTCTCGCAAATCAAGCTTGCAGCAAGCTTGCAACTCTAGTTTGCAGCAAACTTACAAATAAAGTTTGCAGCAAGTTTGAAATGTGTAATCTAGGCAACTTGCAGCAGGCTTGTAACAAGTTTATTTTCTTGCCATTTTATGCTTGCTGCACGGTTACTGGCATGTTACAAGCTTGTAGCAAGTTATTTGTGCTGTCTGGGAACGTTGCTGTGAAACCTTAACACGTTAAAACTCACCGACAGTACTAAGGGTCAAGTGGAAGTTAAAAAAGTCATCTACGGTTATGGTTGGGCGAAATCAGTCTTCGTATCACGTGTATTAGCCTACCTGTATCACTCGATTGGCCGTTTACATTTATGATACTATGATTCCCCCTTAACGTAAATGTTTATGTGACTATAAATAAAGCTGAGACGGTGTCGCTGTAAGTAACAGGGGCTGACTTGGGACTGCCTTTTCATGGGCAGTTATAGCTACTTAGCTTAATTCAGAATTATATGACCTGGGAGCTTGTTAATTATAACACTCGTCAGTAGAACTACTAATTTGGAGGAACTTCTATTAAAGTAAATATCAGCGTATACAAGAAATGCGTAGAGCCCGCGATATGTGATTAAAATAATTCTGCAACAGTTTGTTTCAATGCCTTACGTGCACATCTGCAGCTCTGCTTCAAGGTTATTGGAAGAACGTATATTGCACAGACGTTGCTTATTTGACTGTGCCAACAGGAACAAGGTTACTGCGACACACCACGTCTGTGATTTGCGGGTAAAACCCCGAGACGCTGAGAGTTAAAAACAGCCAATCACTGACCACGAAGCTGAGCTACATATGAGCACATGAGGCATTGAAACAAATTGTTGCAGAATACTTTTCACCAAAAAAATCGTGGGCTCTACGTATTTCACGAAAAAAACCCGCGGGCATATTGCTAGCATATATATAATATTATATATAATTATTACATAATTATATATATGTATGTTTGTACATATCCACACTTTTATACATACATTTGAACATATATACATGCTCAAACGTCCATACAGTGAAACAACGTCAATACTAACTTCCGTAAATTTTAAGAGTAGCTTCTAGTCGTTCACTGCTCAAACTTTGGATTTTAGAGGTACAGTTTACTCATAAAACGGTTTCTATAGTGTTTAGAAGCAGTACTGTGTAAATAAAATTTTTCGTTAGACGTGGTTACTTAGAGTTTGGTTAGGCTATATTACATAACCTCAACAATACTAACCTTACCTTTTTAATTTGACAGCCAAGTTGAGGAAAGTAGAATAATCAGTCGTGGTGGTAACTTCTTGCTTTTTTTATTAATAAACGTATTTTTAACGTTTAGGACAAAATGGGTATAATAAGTGAATATGAATGTTTGTGTTTACTTTCCGTTAACGAACATAATAATAATAATTATTATTATTTCAGACAATTGTATTGTTTCTTAAACCGCCTGTTAGTAAAATCTTCTCCATTGCAATGTCTTGTCTATACCGAATTTGCATATATATATATATATATATATATATATATATATATATATACATATACATATATATATATATCACATTAAACTAAACATTTTTAGTTGCACGTTATCCCTAAACGTAGAAAAAATAATAAATGCAAAAATTGTACAACTTAGGACCCAAGGTAACTTTGCTGTAATTGCTTTAATTGTAATCTTTACTAAACAAAATGTACAGCAAATGGGACTTTATCTCTCCGCATACTATTTTAGCCCTTTGAGATTCTTAATTTCTTATCACAGATATTGAACTATTATCTACCAAAAATGGCAAGAAATCTCAATAACAGCAAAGGAAAAGTAATGTAAACGTCATTATTAAAAAAGTCATTCTTTTATCGTAGAAAAAATTATTGGAAATAAATGGACCTCTCATTTTTTGTGCATATTCAATGTTTTTGCTGCGCTATCATTCGTTTTGACTGCCGATTTACTGAACTCAGTTCTAACGGAACGCCAAAGGAAGATTTTTTAGCGTGTTTTCAAGCGAGTCTATAATGCATCATAACTCGGATATTCCCAGCATAAAAGTACGTCCGCTCTCGTTCAAAAATACTCGTTCTCAAGAATGAAGAATATTTTAATGCGTTTTTGCCTAAGTATTTTTTTCACGTTCCAGATGAAGGGAAGGAAATGATCCTTTGCTGACTTATGGCTGCTTGGACAGATTTATTCCTCCATTCAATTTTTTGAATTTTCACTGCGATTTACCCAGCACCCTTGCTACTTTTTTCTCATACAGTGTCTGTGGAATAGTTCCGTGCAGATCCACTTACGCTCCCCAAGCGCCGAAGAACTATGTTAGTACACCCCGCGCTGCTTACTGCACATAATCCTTCAAGAAATTAAAAAAAACAAGCCATCTACCTCAACAGCCTGACTTTCCTAACGAGTTATAAAAAAGGCGTGTTATTCTTTACTCTACGTTGCCTCATTCCGGAGATTAATTAAAAATACCAGCATAATTTCCGTAAACAACATTTTGTAAAAACCCTTGTCGTCCCTAGTAATTTGTCAGGAAAAGGAAGCATTTTTATTTGGATATATTAAATCCTACAATGACCCTTCTCCCAAGACATCTAGTACTAACAAACGTAGATTAATTCATTTTCACATTATGCTTGTGTTAAAAATTAATGCATACATATTTTATCAGTTGGTGTATAATAAAGGGATCACAAAGTTATTTTTATAATAATACACAATCAAGAGGCAAAACCTGAACGTCTTTGTTTTATGAGTTTACATAATTAAGTGAAAACATTCGCAAATACGTAGAAAATGTAATACATAGCTCCTAGCGGTCAGTTGGCTGAATTTCTTTCAGGTAAAGGTATAGCTTGCTTTTGATTAACTGAACAAGTTTGAAATACACATACGAAAAAATAAAACTACACTAACAGTGGTAGAATAGTCGCAGAAATGGAGAGAGTAATACTTGTAATTAAAAAACTGATTATAAAAAACGAGTTAAATAAGTAGCCTACGCATCTAGTTTAGTGAAACAGCACTAATAAATGCACATAGGTTACAAGGGAACATAAAAAGAAATGGGAGAAAATGTAAGTCTGAAAAACCACTGGACTCTCTACTTCTTGCTGGGAAAATATTCACAGTTCCATAGTCACTCCTGAATTGAATTAGCTCATGAGAGATAGTTTTTGTAGCAGGGATATAATTATCACCGCATGATATTGACACTCCAGATGAATTTATTCACAGTATATATGTATAGTATGTATAGAAGTTTTTTTACCTTACGATTATCGTTTGTTCTTAGTGCTACAGTTTAAATGCTTATGCAGTAAGTTCGGAAGCGAATTATTTGTACTGCTTCTTAGCGTAACAGGAATCGATCAGGGAACTGATATTTTTCGGTTCTCATTAAGTTACTGTTTACTTTTTTTTTTCGCTTGTGCGGGAGGTATTATTGACGTAATTGTGGTCTTTGAAGGAGTTTTAAAATGGGTATACATAGACACATACAAAATTGGCGCTACCATTTGGTATCAGACTAAACTTCACTTTGCTTTACATAACAGAGCACAATCTGCGATTCAATTGGCCATGAAGTTTTATGTGTTGTCATTTACGTATGTTACGCCTCTCTATCGTTTAAGATTTCTCCGCGGCCAGTCACGACAATATCGGCCAGCAGGAGACATCGAACGAGCCTATAGTCACTTGGAGTCTAGTCAGCTGTCAGAAAATAACGCGGAATTTGCATGTCTCTAGGTATGTATGACAAACTGAACCATTATTATAGACATACGTTGTTGCGAGTGAACGTAGATGTGTTGCTGAGATATACAACAACAGAGAAGGAATCATTACAGAAAAGAAATAGAAACACATATTTAGTTTTGAAACAAATATATAACGTTAATTCCGAAATATGAATATTGTCTGGATACGTTTTAAAATAAATAATTTTAATTACTGTGAAGGCCTTCTTAACTTAATTACATGTCTTGTAAATACACAAATTGACTGAAAATAGATATTAAACATGGCATAAAACTACTTACTTTATTTACGTCACGTTTACCTAAAATCGCGTTAGACTGTCACTTTCAGGAACATGTTGAATCGGTGCATATAAATGTGTAGTGGAGAGGTAAAGTTCGTGATATATTTTGTTATATTTATCAACTGAACACCATTTGACCAGATTTTGCATTCTTAAATGATTACATATTTGACAAACAGTAATTTAATTTTCTGTTACTAGCGTAGATTTGGGAAATTCGATTTAACATTTAACATTCAAATATACACACATTAAATTGCGAATAACTAGTTTTTAAAATGCCCGTTGAAAACTGCCCCAGATATAGACGTTGCAAAACTTAAGAAATCTACGTTGTTTGTACGTAATAATTTGTTATCTGTGTCTAATATACCTGTTGTTTGTTAAGGATATGATAAAACTAGATTTAAATGAAATTGCTGAATATACCACAGTACTAGTCATAGCTAAATGTTAACGCATTTCGTACTGTAAATTTTTATGACTTTTTAAACATTTCATGTCACTACTCTAAAATTTCTCTGGTCATTTACACGTAAAGCAACAGAAACAAACGACAATTTACGATAAATAAATTAAGATAAAAAATAAATAAATAATGGGCGCCGTGGAAACTTTCCGATACACCGCAATGTTACACTACAAAACGAAGCCAACTAGACTACATTCAATAACTTACTGGAATAAATCATGCAACTGGTGATGAAAGTTTCTTAATTTAATTGAAGTAACTTAAAAGACTTAAAGTGTCAAAAGAAAAAATTATGTAACATTCTACACCCTCCCTTACAAAAAAAACTGTAAATTTATAGTGTTTAAGGGGTAGTGAAAATGTTCAAATTTGTTGCCAATTAATTGAAATGCAGCACAAAATTAAGCCTTTAAAATGAAAGTTTCTTCAGTTTACAGTTTAAGTCGGGAGTTTACGAAACTCGTGGAAAACGACCACTGGGTAACCAGACTTGACTAGAAGATTAAATAAAAAAAATGAATTCCTGGTCGAGTTTCGGAGATGCATAAAAATATTTAACAACATACAGAATCTTCTAGAATAAGACGGGAGATGTGGATGGCGTCAGACATGGCGCTAGAGAAGCCACGTCTCTCGGGCAGCAAAACTGGCAGATCAGCACTAAAAATACCTACTTGAGCGTCTGATTGGGGCCTCTTGCAGATGGCCTTCGCTCCCTACCACAATCTCTACAGCTTGGTCCATATTATTTCTAAGATAGACTATGTTATGATGACCTTGAAGTCTACATTTTCCTGGACGCTGCTGTTAATTTTGAAGAAGGACCAAGAACTGACTTCAAAACCTTCTAAATACTCTATTCTTGTAAGCAAAGAGATAAAAACAAATGAATTTATTGTGCTGAGCGTTTAAAGAAAAACTATACTTTCAAAAGAATGCCCTAGCAACCAAATAAACAAATATTAAAAATTTCTCTTAGCATTAGAAATAATATGTATGAAGGGTATCCTAACCTTGCACTACAAATAAATTAAATAAAATTTAACTGATATCAGAGGCGTTACAACTAAATACAACATAATTTTTAGAAAAGACAAATTTTAAGGTTAATTAAAATTTTTGCTAATATATACAAACAATTCTGAACTATTAACAAAAACATTAATCTGTAATATGTTTATATTACACTACTATCTCAGAACATAGCCACAAAAGATCTAGACTTGCTGTACTTGATTACCGCCTGCAGTGTATGCAACCAACATGACTATTGTATGTTAGTGGTTGCCTTGAGTCAGGCGCTCTGAAATGCGTATTTGACGCATTGTTACGGAATATGTAGAAATTATGTTCAGTTAGTTTCGTGTACCATACCGAGAATCTCAGGAGCAATCTTGTGTAACATCAAATTTTTGTAATATTTTTAGGTAAAATATTAGAAAATTCAGTTTAGCGTTCCCGTTTATTATCTGTAATAAGCAGGGGATATTCAGGTGATCATACAACTGTGAACTTAGAATGTAGGACCTATATTTGCGCCTTAGAAGAAGCTACAAGAAAGTAAGTGGTATTACTTAGTAAACAGCTTCCTTAACTTATAATTAACATTTAAAAGCTCACACTAAATGTACACTTTACCAGACACCAATAATCATACGTCCAAGGCAGAAGGCCTGGGTGTTAGATACACGAGGTAGAAGCAAGGCAGTAAGTGAAATGCAGTTCCAAACGGCGGTAACGTTGATACGCCATTGTCGTCTCTCGAGCGGAATAGGTTGGGTCACTACTTTGACCTTACAGTGTCTCGAATGAGTACGCTATGCCGGACAGTTCACAACCATAGATAGTCAGCTTCCGATCTGACACAGACGTAGCCCCAACACGATGCCTTGGCCAACGAAGACTTCGGAAGCCTGTAGTCTCGGTATACATGCTATATGGAACAAGTGTTACAAACTGATAGGGGCGGTGCATGAGATTCAATGGATCACGTTTTACTACAATTCGCATTTCCGAAAGTGCATCTTTATGTAGGTACACTTTAACGAGAGCTAAAATAAATATTAGGCAACCGACAATATAGGTAACTTAAACTTTATTGGATTGTGGACACACGCCATTGCTAATGTTTAGCGCATCTTGGTGTTCCGACCAGCTGTCTCAGCCTGAAGACGGGGATAGATCGCAATCCCCGAGACGTAGCAGTTTTTCGTTGGTTTTCTTGTGTTGTCTTTTGTCGTGTGTTTTTTTTCACTGTTCACTGTTTTTTCGTCTATTTACATCTTGTTTCACATTGGGGATCTGGTTATATATTTGTGTCTGTCTTTTATGACTGGGTGTTGTGTCGATATTAGACTGAATTCCATTTCTAGGATTCTTTGTTGTCTAATATAACTTTTATTTTAAAAAATTGAAAGAATTCCTCTGTGATTGCTTTTTTATATGTTTATGTGCGTTTTATATTGGTTTTTTCTTGTTCGTTTTTGTACTTTGTCGTTCAACACAGGTTTGATCAGCTAAGCATGAGCAATGACATATGTCCACAATCCAATAAAAAGTAATTGTAAACTCCCATTGTAACAAACATTTAAAAATCTCAACATAGATGACGTCACAACTAGCCACACTGTACAAATAAATTATGAAATTACCATACCGAACGTGTTAGGAAAGTAGGTATTGTAAAATTGTTTTCCGTACATTAGTTGTAGCGTTCTTACATATTTCAAGGAACAGTCAAATGCATACTAGCGATATCAGACGTGTATGGTAACAATGCTCAATTTTTACTATCTTCACAATTTGAATTATGGTAAATATCTCTTACTGTGTATGTGTTAATAACTTCCATTACTTATAGGGAAGTTTTTTTACAGACTAGGGACGGCTTCTCTGCTAATCAGACTTACTCTCGTTTCTCAGCTCCTTAGGATGGGTTGTATGAGAGAAGAATGGAACTACGAAGGAATGAAGGTGAATGATAAAATAGTGGTACATGGTGAAAATCCTAGCTCCACTCTACACGTAATCTTCACATTTCAAAACGATTTACATCCTTGGGTTTGTAATCAAATAGACTACCAATGTAAGGTAAGGTAAATGGACTTTACACTTCATCGACAGCGACTGACGGTGACACACAGCTTGGTACAGTGACAGGGGCTGAGACAGGAGTCGACCATGGCCTTTGCAATGGAACCATCCCAGAATTCGCCTGAAGAGATTTCGGGAAATCATGGAAAACCGAAATCAGGATGGCCGTAGTGGATCTAACCCATGTCCTTCCAAATGCGAGTCTAACGCGCTACCGTTGCACTGCCTCGCTTGATAGATGACCAATGTGGTGGGTATTTTGTGAGTAAATACTGTGCCGTATCAAATACGACACGACTTAAATTTTATATGTATATAATTTTTTTCTACATTTCCTTAATTCATTTTTACATTGATATTTAGGCCTACCACTTGTTTATTTTGTATTAACAATCATGTGTGTAATTCAGTAATCTCAATCAATTAATAATATTTCATTAAAGTTGACTTTGCATTACTGCTAGCTATATTTTCTTGTTACGTAATTCGAGCCCACCGAAGTCGACCTACATTTTTTTTCTTTACCGGATGTAAGCTTAGGTGCTTTAAATTCCTCTATCCGTTGTTCTCTTGTACCTTCTTCTTCGTACCACGTGCTGCTGCCGTTGCAGTGCGTGATTTCAGCATTTCACCGCGTGATTTCGATGTAGTTTAACGAATCTGAAAACGTGACTGCCGCATACTACTGTGCTTCGATGCGCACTTGGCCGATTTTTGTACTGTTGCTGATCACTGCCGATGCTCATTTGTTCGACGTTTATGCAGCTTCTTCTGTTGTATTTCTTACTACTTTTCCGTCAACCACCACTTTGTCAAGATGAGTGTTCTTGGTGTTCCTGCCTTTTTGGCAGATTTTGGCACTTGAGTTGCCATCATTTACTTCTTAATAATGTAGTTAATCAACATTTTAACATTATAAAAACTGTTATGCTAAATTATTTATAGTTTTTAATTGTAGTTGTTTCGTCTGTATTTCATCAAGAGTAACTCTCTTTTCCCTCGTCTGCTGAATAATTTTCCTTCGAGAGGTTTTAATCTTCTGTAATTTCTTTGGTAAGTGTAGTGGGGGTTCACGTGATGGCCTCTTCAATTCTCGAGCCAACCTGTGGTCTCATCTTATGATTCCCTGTCATTCAGGCCTATTTTGAGGCTTTTTCACCTTGTTCGTTTCGTTGCTGTAACTGTAAATTATGAAGTCATTCCAGTGCACAGAATACTACTACTGCGGGATTTTAAACAGATAAGCCGCAACTTAATGTATATATGTATGTTTATATGTACGGTAATTCGGGGGAAGATGTCAGTCATTGAGGATTTTTACGTTTATTTAATTATTAGTTACAATTTTTCAAAACGCTTATAGCTCGTTACTGAGTAACACAAATGTCCAACGAAAATTGTACCTTATCGTAATATATTTTACACATTAAATTGATACATTCGGACTTTAAAATTCCTTAGGTGTTGCATATTCCCCAGAGTTACATTACGATTATGTATGTATGTATGTATGTATGTATGTATGTATATATATAATCTATAAATTATCAATTGTCACACTTAGCTCTTATTTAATGTTATTTTTAGTACGGTTTTAATAATTACTTTTAATAGCTACATACAAATTTGTTAAGGCCTAACGGATGCATCCAGTTTTCCTATAATTTTTTTATTAGTTTATTACGTCATTGATTCGGACGTGCGGTATTTATTTAGCCTACAGAATGGGTATTTACTGTTTTGATATTTTTGCACGATAGAATAATTGTATAATTAATTTGCTATTTACAATTAACTTTGCCTGCAATATTTGTCCTTTAATACTTTCAGTACAATTACCATACTAATGGACTATTTGTCGATGTAAATTACATTTTTGTGAATTTTATTTGAAAGGAAAACAAAGTATTTTGTGTTACAATGAAAATTAAATAATTGTTATGAACAACCACACATTTCAGAGTTATCATTTAATATATTTTTCTCTGATGTCAAATGTTTACTATGGCGGGAGAGTCTATTTAATTATTGAAATAATTATTTTTCTTTTACCGTGCGTATGGTAGTCCTTCACTAATTTAATAGTTCAATGCTTCCACTTTGTTTTATACCTCTGATTTTCTGTGCGTTTGTAAATGTGCCACCTTCTGTTCTCTTCTATGTTTTATTTGGCAGGCGTTTTGCAATATTTAGCCAGGGACTGTTGTTTTTTCTTTACGATTACTGGCTATTTTAAAATAATTTATTTACCTACTATACGCACCGGCGCAATACTCTGACATAATTGTGCCTAATAATTAGCTAATTCTGCTTAATTTAATAGCACAATTGAGCATTTCAGCAGCATATGGCCCATTAGTTTAACTTTACACCAAATACGTTTCAAATCGTAGGTATCCACTCAGATAACATCCCCCCCCCCCAAAAAAAAAAATCAAATCTGATAAACGTAAAATACACGACAAAATAAATATTTCACTGTTTCCTATAATCATCCATATAAATATGCAGCTGACATATAAGAAAAATAAATTCTATAGCCAATGCTGTATTGAGATGCTTACGTTGACGCATTATATCACTAACAGAACAGTTTTTGGATTGAAAATAAGTGATCACAAGACTAATATCCAACACTCTTCCACAATAAATCTTAGAATCAAAAATATTTCCAATAGTTGTATATAGCATTTGAATTACTAACTCATGGCATTAATCAGAATTATTTTTGTTATGCCAGTGAGTTAGTTTAGAATATATGTAAATACGGAGAAAGTAAAATTTCACTACCATATGACATTATTAGGTTTAGATTAAAAATTTTTTGGACAAAATATTTATAGAAGATAATGCATACACATTTAAATTGTTTGATACGTATAAATAAACTTATTTTGGTTCCCAGAAACACGTGTAAGATAATCCTTTCTTTGACTGTCTAACACGCTATTGGGTATCATAACTTATATGTGATGGTATCGTCACAAATAAAGAGAATGTCGTAATACTTATCTGGTTCAAATTCCATTAACTTTTCAGTTTTTATTTCATTAATGTTAACTATAACCTTAACACTTACTTCAGTGAATTTAAAATAAAATACCTGTGTATAAAGATTCTAACGGTCATTGATACCAATCACAATTGCATATAAATATACGAACATTGTAAATCTATTATATTAATGTTTTTATTCAAACTTATATTAAATTTATTTTAAGCTGTCATTGTGTGAATGTGTAAAATTACAATTTGTGTAGTTGAGTATTTTGTAGAATGTATGCTAGGGGTATTTTTGACGAAATTTATTTTATCACTGAATAAATTAAATTACATGAATACGTAATCCAGCTCGTTAATAATTTATAAAAGCCAATATTTTGGCACACCTTTCCTCTTGTTCAACGCTCGTGGAACTTTGGACGTTATTATTTAACTTTGGTAATATGCATTATTTTACTAGCATAAACTATACATATGTTTTCAGTGCATGTTAAGTATTTTGTAAATACGGGAGTAAAACACAAAACAGTTTTTGTTATTCGTGTAGTAAGTAAAACATTAGTAGACCTAAGCATTTAGTTCTTACGATGGTTTCATCCAATGTTATATTTTCATGCAGTGTTTAAGTTTATATCAATAAGGGTTTTATGTACAAGTAGTCCTACCTCATCAGCTCTAACGGTAAAGTATGGCCTCAGTAAAAAGGTTCCTAAAAACAATATTTTTGGGCCAAACTTGGGTTTCTAAATTTTTTAAAGAAATATTTTTTGTAAAGTTTCACAAATATGCGATAGAATCAATAGCTAACATAGGAAAAAATAAAACTATATATTATATTGACATTATAACAATTCTGTACTTATTTTTACTGTGTATGAAAACTTCACTTGCAATATTTTATTTTGCGTCATGAAAGAAAGGGTCCATTAAAAATGCCTTTTTGTATCTTTCATGTGTTTCATACGGCGACTTCCCAATTTTTTTGCAGCACTCAACTAGATGAGAAGCCAGAACCTTGTCATAGCCAATTACGACTGGAACTGTCACGGGAGACTTATAGGTGCAGTAAAATTTCAATTTTTGAAACACCAGCTGGGCGATTCCATAAAAATATAAAAGCTTACTGAAAATGTGTCGCTCTCGGACATGTATAAAATGTAGAAGTAATTCAAATTGTTTTCAACGTTTGCAATGCCATGTGGAAAAATAATCTTGTTTTGAAATAGCGTAGTTGGAAAATAGAAAGATAACTCATGACTTATGAAGGCAACGTATTAAACTCCACGGAAGACGACATAGATGAAGTTATAGTTATTAAAATGGTTACAGCACATCATATTTCTGTTCACAATTTAGGATTAAATTGATTTAACACAATTTTACCATCAATATTTTGGTTTATTTGCTGAACAAGGAAATACAACTTGCGGCCATATTCGTTCCTTCATAGCTGTGATTAACTTTTTACCCGGTGAGTGTACACTTGTGAAACTTTCCTTCACATGTGATAAGATAGTTGGGAACTACTGGTTTATTTGCTAAACAAGGAAATACAACTTGCGGCCACATTAGTTCCTTCATAGCTGTGATTAACTTTTTACCCGGTGAGTGTACACTTGTGAAACTTTCCTTCATATGTGATAAGATAGTTGGGAACTACTGTAAACCACTACTTATGAACTAACTTAAATGTAACGGACCAAAGGTAATGGCATAGTGCATAGCAAACAGTGTCTAAAGCAGTTGCTTACGGTCGTGTACAGTGACTGGGCTGCTGCCATAATTATCTTATCTATGAATGACACAGAAGCTGTTTTCGTTTACTTCTATAGTTTAATACCTGAGGTTTGTGTGACAAAATCAAGGCGTAAGTGTACGATTTAAGGTGGTTTTCTACTTGCCAGTTGTTTGTCTACAGTGTTTTCAGTGAGTAGGATACTATCCACAAAACCATTCTTTAATATTTCTGTATTGATTTTAACTACAGGGAAATTCGCCAAAGTAACGGAAAAAATATAGAACAAAATCTTTGGTATAAAGAGCAAGGTTTGTCTGAATTTCGGTGATTTACCGGTAATTTACTAAACGGTTCCTAAAATCTGGCAGCTGGCAAAGTGGCGAAATGTGAAATAACTTTATTTCTTTACTAATGGATGCAGATTAACCGCATTAATGGTAGAAACATTTGTCGTTAACTCACTGAGTTTCAGAAATTATTAAATTTAACAAAATTCTAGTGAAAATAAACTGTAGTGAGAAAAGTCGCTCTTGAGACATGCATCACACTACTTCATTCAGTTTCTTCCAAACATTTAGTTATAATAACATTGTCAGAAAGCGTACGTCTCCTGCCAGTTCGAGCAACTTAGGTTACGATATGCATGGTTTTGTGCTTTCAGCACATAGCTAAAATCTGACAGCGATATAATGTGTCTTTAGGAATGCATTATTGGGAATGCCATTAGACGAAAATAATATACTAGAAGAATTTTAAGATACCTTGGTTTACAGAATGGAGAATCGGTACCATTCTTGTAAGGTGTAATATGATAAATCAGAAATCTTAAATTTACCTTTGTTTCGTTTTTAATGTGTCTTGTCAACGCATTATCTTAAAGTTACTAGGCTACATCTACAGCGATTAAGAGAAAGGACGTACAGCAATAATAAATGTTAAGGGTTTATTACGAAAGACAGTTAAGATTTTACTTTGAAGCATTTGTTTTTCGTGACTACCATACAAATTTCGATATAATTAAGGTTAAATAAAATATAAAGTGTCGTCTTAAAAATTTTTTGAGGATAAATTCATGTTTCACTCTAAAAATATTCGACGGATACTCTATCAAGTCTGTGCTCGTATAATATTTTCACTAATGCTAAAATTTTTATATTATTATTATAATTTTTTACAAACAAACAGCAAATAACATTATTCATAGTTCTGTGCTCTTTAATGACAGCTTAAATATAAATACCAGTAAATTGATATCTAACAACCGAAACCACAGATATAAACTACAGCCCGTAACAAAACCGCAATAATGAAAGTAACCGTTAACAAGCAATAACGCTATTGTAAGTACAGTTTTTCCACACAGCAACTAACGAATTCATTACTTTTTTGAAAAGGAAAGGTTTTTAAAATTTAACACTTGCATTTTTTCCCCACCCCTTGCCTAATTTCGACGATATTAAGTTTTTTAACTGTAAATAAGTGTATGAAGCAAAACAATAATTTTGACCGTACCTTCACAAACGTTTAGCGCAAGTAGATATTTAAGGCATATATGTTCAATAATTTGCAATTAAAGAAGGAAAATAGTTGATAGCAATAGAATGCAGATGGCAGTGTATTTTATCTTATCGTGAACACATTGAAAGATCTTAAAAGTATGAAAAAATTATTCTCTTTAAATATTCCGCTTAGTTATTATATCATTCTATTTTGCAATCATCACATTTTTTCATCAGTATAGCAATGTCACCATTAATCATGTGACACGCCCATAAAGTCGCCACCACGATTTATTATGCTTATTACTCATCAGTCTCAACCATCATAAATCCATATATATATATATATATATATATATATATATATATATATATATATATATATATATATATATAAATTTTTTTTTTTT
>PNEQ01034345.1:0-23788 GCA_003012365.1 Medauroidea extradentata
TTGCAGAGCCACATAAATAGTTGAACCAAAAATAATGTACTGCAATTTATAGTAGTCTTATTCTACTTTTTACTGTTCAGTTCCCCAGATTTCTAACTATATGCTAGAGTAGTTAATTTGAAAATACAATTAATGAACTTCAGAGGACAAAACACACCAATGGTCTCGACTGCTACCTGGACGATGGGCTTTTATATTTGGTCACGTATAGGTAAAACATGGTATTTTTTGTATCAAATATTTGCTCTATCTGATCACACGTTTTAACACTAATTAGGAGCAACACAAATCCTAAAAACATAAACCACGTTAGAATGTTGCTGCATGATATGAAATTTTTGTATAATATTGTTGCATGCTGTGTTTCTGAGGGCGGGCTGGATGGGGCCTGTTTCGAAACCCCTTGAGGGCTGGCCCATGACTCAAAGCCCGAGTGTCTCATAGTGGGAATCCCGCCGAAACTACGCCATAGATACCTGTCCCAACTGCGTTTTTGCCCTGCGAAGCGGCCTACGTGACTCGAATCTCGTCAGAAACATGATGAAATATCTAATTTTAGAACCCTGTAATGCAACTGTTTTGAGGAGTATAAAACCGCAGAATCGGCACATTCGTGGAGAGTTCGCTATTGGTCGTGCTAGAGGAAGATGCTATGGTTGTGGAGATAGACTGGTGAAGACATCTTGGTGACGACGTCAGAGTCTACTGTGAGGCGGCAGGCGGCTACCTTCGGAGCAGTGTTGGACGAACCAAGAGGACTGCTGCGGCGGGCTGACGGGCGAAGGAGGTTCGCGACGGAAATCGAACCGAAGACCTCAAGAGTGAAGACAGCGGTGCACTCGGGGTGCTGCGCAGCACACGACGTTTCATCACCACGGCGGACTATTAAGGTTGTACACTGTCACTACTTGAAAGTCTGTTGATTGTATCTATGACTGAATTTTATTGAGATTTGTACTGTTTAATTAATTGATGGTAGACATTTTTTGTGCTTTAATTGTCAAAGTTAATTAACGTGTCTGTGACACGGTGGTAATTGTGTGCATTACTAATTGTGATGTGAGAGTTATAGATGATTACTGTTTTGTGTATTTCGTAGCTTTGTGAGCTATTAAATCCAGTACCGTAAAGTGAGGATACTTTGCCCTTGCCTGGGTAACTTTACACCATCTAATTAATTTCAATTCAAATGAAAATTTCAAGAAACCCATTACGTTCAAGTGTATTTAATTACTTCTGCTGTGAATGGAGAATTTTGTATGTTAAAAAGAGCTTCAAACATTTAATTTAAACAAAAAAATAGTGGTGCAAAGTAACCCCAAAATTTGGCAAAGTATCCCCACTTTACGGTACTTAATTTAACTCTTTTATTTATAATTATAAGACCTCTATCCCAAAAGAACTCATGGGAATTGCCCACATATGAAGTTTATGTCTCAAACTTGTAACAATATATCTTCATTACATTCTGACTAAATTGTTAGCGGACACACCTGAGAAACTACATAGAGTAGAGATTCACATCATTTTACTAATTTATAAAATAACTTGTTACACTATGCATGTGACATACTTATCATTATTAATGTTGACATTAATTTTCTTATTAGAATGACGTTTTTTACTGGTTTAGTTTTCCATGTTCGGTTTTAAATCAACACATTGTTGCAACGATGCAAATAAATGTATGAAATGTATTATAATTGAATTTTTAAACATAAGTAAACTTCACGTACACGTCCACAATGCTGCGATGTACAAATGTATTTATCTTCTTTTAGCGCAGCCAGCGAAGTGACGTCTCTATCAGTCCACAGCCTCGAGTGAGTGAAGAGGTTTTGGTCAGCGCTTAACATCGTCTTCAGCGCTGGTGAGGGGTGATATGATGTGGGTATGGAGCAGCGCCGGAATGAATGGGCGGGGGAAACGGGAGATCTCCGAGAAAACCCGCCGACCAGCGACATCGTCCGGCACGATTCCCACATGCGAAAATCCGGGGACCGGCCCCGCCGGGAATCGAACCCGTATCGCCTTGGTGGAAGGCGAGGGGTCTGACCATTCGGCCACCGCTGCCTCACCACCGCCTCGACCTTGCCACCATCCTGCCACTCAGTCAAAACGCGCGCGTTTACTCATCTATGTTCCTGTGCGGATAACAATGGCCATACTGTCATAGAAGTAATCTCATAACACATCAATTAATCAAATTAGTTTGCTTTACTATTAACTACATTATAAAACCACCACAACTACCGAGGGACCCTGTTTTAGCCACTTTCGTGAGAATCACCCAACTAAGCTGATACGGTTTATGTCACTTTTGTGAGACTTATTTGGTGGTAACACGTGTACTCCACATTTTATATTGTGACCCGTGTTTTGAAGTAACTAGTTTTGAGGAAGTCGTAAAAGTATGTTCATATCTCCAATTCTTTGCAGTTGAATTTAAATTACAATTAAATGTCAACATGTGCACACAAGAAGTAGGCCTACGTAATTTTTTTTAACCGTATCTGTACCGTGTATTCCCGCGCCACTTGGTTCCTATGGCCATAATACCAAGAGTCATGCTTGTTGCCGTCAGTCAAGTATTGCAACACTGTGTTTTAAAGTAAAATCATTAAGGGGAAAAAATGAGGAGAGATTTACCGCGGGAAAAGTGACCGTTTGGTAGGTTCCATTGTGATGTGATTATTTCCGAAACCTCGGAATCCTCCTTTCATACTATGCAAGAGGTTACAGCAAGATCAATACGGAAGCCTGAGGATAGGTTTCTGACTTCAAACTTAGACTGGGCGTAATTTCGGGTCCATCTAAACAACCTCATGGCTTTAACATATCCAAGAAAGTCTGGCCATTACTTAATCGTATAAGAAGTCAACACAGCAGATGTCAATTCTGGAAGAACATTACTGAAAATCCTTACCGCGACTGTGCAAATGTGTCTCAAGACTATCTATTAATCACATCACTATGGATTGGCCACTCCGAAGGTTCAGTGGAACAGTGAAAGATATCTCCGAGGCAAGTGATGAAGCTTTGGAATGGTCAAAAGAATTTGGACATCCAGATCTAGTAATAGTGAATTTTGTTTCTCATTGTTGGCGTAAATCTGTATACATTGAAGAATTTCATTTTATTTGTATATGTGAGTAAACAACTCCTTGCATCGCTAGACCATACGAAATAATAGTTTCCGTCCTTATTTCTTTAGTTACTAGACAGCCCCTATTTGACAAGGGCTGTGCTTATTCTGGTGCGCTACGACTGTACGTCTGTGATATGTCTGTGAACATCTACACTGTGACACATAACCGTCGTTCAGTCATAACAAGGCGCAGGACGCTCCGCCAATAGAAAAGTTTCTCGTGATTCCCAACAATTTCTAGAAATAATACATTTTGTAACGAGACCTACATAGTAAATTATAAATAGAGATGATGGTATATCGTGAAAGTGTTGTGTGCCCACATACCCTTGAAAACACTGTAGTTAATTACAACACGTATGATTGGGTGATGTACGCCTGACACAACGTAGCTGTCTGCAGATCAATGACAGGCTGAAGATATTACAATCGCGTGATTCTTATAGGCTCAGTCAACTAGGGCAACAGCTCCACGTATAAGCGAAAGCCAGTAATCTTCCGGTAAGTTGAACGTACGTCGAAACCCAGTAAACAGTCAAGTTTTTCCGCAGTAAACCATAATATCTAATTGTAAAAATACCGTATGAGTAAGAAATTGACTAGCAGAAAATTTGGAAAGGAGAATTAAATGCATTGAATGAACTGGAATATCAAAAGTGGCAAGCATAATTAAAAGAAAAAGTGCGCCTACCTTTAAAATTAATTGTTACGTAAGACCCAGAATATAAATGGATGTAATGAGATGACTGAGGTAGCCCCATACCCAGCCATATTTATACAATTTCATTACGTAGTGAGTTACCAGATTGACCCCGATGGCTCCAGTTGCTCGAGGAAATTTTCGTTGAATTGTTATCGGTTTTAGAGTGCTGTTATTTCAGTTTATTAGAGAACACAGTTTTAATAATTGTAAAACAACGGTTTTTGTTTTGATTTTATCGTTATTATGCAGTGTTATGAAAAATCATAAAAGGTTGCGACGGTCCCCTTAATGCAGCACAAGCTATTGAGTCGAGGAATGAGAAATAATAACTCAGGCAAATATTGTGAAATCACTCTCGCGTACCGCCACGCCGCTCACAGGGGTGGAGAGAGTTGTACTTGCTGAAATCGATAATATAATAGTACGCGACGCTTACGCTTGCAAATATTTAACGCAAGTATTTTAATTGAAATGTTTCGACGAAGTGGCCGGATAGGGTGCCAACAGCTCCCTCTGCGCTCACCTTTACTTCTCTCTTCAAATCTCGACGACGACTCTTACATCTTAACATTTGGGGGGGAAAAGTCCCCAGTGTACAATAAGTCTTGGGCACGCCTTCCAGCCAATGGAAACCCTGGACTACCTAGCTCCGCCCCTCGTGAGCAAAACGTCGCGCTACCCTTGACCGTTGCTTATTTGTTTGTCCAAGATAAATTATTACACATTTGTTGACATACCCTTGATTGATTACAAAAATATTATTTTCATTGATTACCTATAACTGTACTGACACCGATAATTATTAAAATAAATAAAAGTAATCCCCACTGCCGGGTTCTTACAGTGGTGCTGTGTCAGAAGGGGGGGATGGATGGAAAGAGGGGGGGAGGGGGATGCCGGCCGGCCCAGACCTTTTGTGACGGCAGACCACCCCCTCTCCAGACTTCGAGGCACTTTATTTTCATTTACTATTATTTACTAAACTAATCCTAAACTACTGAAATCTAATATTACCACAAAATTATCATTATTTCCAGTACCTATGTATCACGACGGTCAATTTGATACCCGACAAGAGGTATCTACAATCACAAATTCCCTTTTCTTTAATTTACATAATTAAGTATACTGAGGTATACAAAAGTTCTACTTTGGTTCGTCACAAGGTACTTAATAGAAACTTTTTTGCTGTATTAAATATGGCAATCTATGTAGAACCCGGCTATGTAACGCTTTAGTCGATTAAGCAAACCCCGTGGAATTACACCACGTAAATAACATTCTGTTATCATCTTTATATTTCGGACCCGTATTCTAGAGGACCCGGGTTCGATTTTCGGCTTCGACCATAATGATTTTGTTTTTCCACGGTTTCCCGAAATCCCTCCAGGTGTATACTTGGATGGTTTCTTACCTAAGACCATGGCCGACTGTTCTCCCAGCTCCTGTCAGTGTACCAAGTTGTATGTCACCGTCTCTAATGACCTCGCTGTCGACGAGACGTAAAGCCCACTTACCTTACCTTTAAATTTCGGATGTATCATGCCGTGTCACATTTCCATAGACTTTCAAACGATTACTTTATATGGTTAGGAACTATGTAAGAATGCTTCTAATGTTTTAAACGTTATTATTTAGTAATCTTTATATACGTTTTTATCAACCACATTTCGCTATGGAGTCTAATCCCGTCGTTGAGAAGAAATGTGGATATTATGTTGAAGTGCATAATTTTTGTGAGGTATTTGTCTAATGTTTTCGTTAATAATAATAAAAATACTATTTCTTTTAAAACGTGTAAATATCCTAATTATTTGAGTCGACTTTTACATCGTAAGAAAGTTGTCACACGTGATTCTTCCCCTCCTACATGTGGCGTAAACATAAAGTGATTGCAGGACGGGTATAGTTACGTTATAAGTCGCGCCAGGGACATCCAAACTATTCTGTGAACGAGTGGCTAGTTAATTTAATTTTATTTATTACAGTGTTTTACTTGCCCTCAAACAACACAAGGTCTTGGTAGTAGGAACACTGAGGACAGGGTTATAAGAGTCGGTCAGGGCCTGTTTAAGGCCCATCCCAGCATTCGCCATAAGGAGTGATTTCAGGAAACCCAGGATAACCGCACCCAAGATTGTCGCAGCCGGGGATAGAACCCGGATCCTCCCGAATTCGAGGCGAGTGTTGTGTTATCACTGCTCAACCACGCTCGCTAATTATTATAATAAAATAACTACTTACTACCAGGGTCACAGCCAGCATTTATGTTTAGACGGGATCCCTGAACCTGGCAATGTTATAACATACACAGAGAAAAAGGTTTAGTTGATTCAACCGTATGTATGTTTCTATATGGGCCATATGGTCAAATAAGTATGTATTTGATTCAACAAAAGTTTTGTTGGCTGAACAACATATGAAACGCACCAAGTATTGGCTTTGTTGTCCTAACAAAATGTATATTTAACTGGGCTAAACCATCCTTCTGGGATAACTATACCTGTCAGGAAACCAAATTTTTGGTTGGTTCAACTGTTACACGCATGTTTGGCCATATACAAACATATATACGGTTGAATCAACCAAACCTTTTTCCTCTGTGTAATAACGATATCCCCAGTAAAGGAAGATGAAGGTGTCCGGGATCTTTCCCCGAGAAAATTTGTTTTATCAAGGTGCAAAATGTTGCTATTTAAGCAGATTCCACGAGGAAAGGAGGAAGGGGGTTGGACATCACGAACCCCATTTCTGGCTGCGTCTCTGCTACTTGACAACAGTGTGGTTTGACACTAGGTGTGATCGTCTACATTTTCCCTACAAATAAATGAATATCATTCGGAAATGTAAATGTGGGAAAAGAAGGAAGGGGTTCTAGAAACATAATTTTCACGTTTGAGGCACGAAAGCGGGAAGTCGATAAGCCGAATATAACGCGTCCGTCCAACATCCCATTGGCGCTACGCGCGGAATACTTAACTACTGTGCAGTGCTTTTGTAGAAAGTGTTTTGTAACGGGACTTCAAGCGATGACCCCGTAATTTTATTTGGGGAAAGAACTTTTGGTAAAGTTAAGTGCAGGTTCCTATGATGTTTTTTTACGATTACGGTTGTTGTTTTCTCAGCTACAGCAACATGAAAAAGTCATTTTTAACTCTTTTGAGGAGCTTAGTAATGTCGCAGTTGAACTTATAACGTATATTTAGGCCGCAAACAGTCCAGCAGCAGTATTATGTAACTAGTTACCTGTGAGATATCGATCGCTAAAAGCTGTTAACATGAACTTTCGTTACCAGTTAAAAAATGTGACTCTGTAATGTCTGATTTCCTTACAATTTCTTTATCTTGCCTAAGATCGTAGCTAAGGAAGCGACATTTAACGGAAAAAAATCTTTATCCTGTAGAGGGGTGCGAGACCCCTCGTTGACGTGTTGAAAATCACGCATTTACATAGCATTTTAAATGAATCGGAATTCAAATTTATTTCAGTAGAATAGTATTTTTTTAACACAATGAAATACTTTCTGAACATTACTTATTATTTCTAATGTTTATGCTCTCACCCAACGACTACTTGTGACGTAGTGGTGTAGTTGGTTAAATGCAAGGTAAAGGTTAAATTGCTGCCAGAATGTCTCGTAGAGGGAAGTGGTTAGTTTGACGCATTGCCAATCCCAACAGCTTCCAAAATTATGTATTTATTTTCAGTTTGTTACATGTATTCGTACAACAAAATTACAGTTGTCTACTGAAAATAATTTTCAATAACGTATTGTGAACGAACATTTATTTTAATGACAACTGCGTGTGCATGGAGTTGTGGAAAAATATGAAATGTGGATTTCTGTTTATTATTTTCAAAAATACTAACTGCATTCCTTTTTTTTTAATGCAAATTTTCAGTGTGTTGTTAATGTTAATGAACACAATTTTTCTAACATTAGACGTCGTACCGAAATATAACAATCACTGGTTCTAAATATTTAATACACTGAACCCAAAATAAAAATTTTGCAAAAATATTACATATTATAGTAATTGGTAGGATAAACGTACCCTTCTTTGTGATAGTAATGCGTGGAACTACAGTGCAAGAAATACATTAATCTTATTTTCATTGAAACTGTATATGTGATACATTGCTCACTTATTGCCGAAACTACACACGTCTGCTATCTGTTTGTAACCTAGTGAACTCTGTGTACAATTTTGTGAAACTCGCAATGTGGTTTATCACGATATTAATGTGCATCATGGTATTATTGTATTATTATTATTATTATTATTATTTGTATTTCAATCACGCCGTATTATAATTTAAATTGTTTCATAAACCTTGGGTACATTACAGTATAGATGTAGTTCTAAACGTGAATAATAATAAAGAGAAATAGATGACATGTTTTTTAAATTAGTAAATTATCTACAAGGGCGTCAGGTTTAAATGAAGTTTCTTTATTTGTTTACGAACGAATCCTTTATCTTGTATAACGGTGTTCTGTATCTCTTGTTCGTGTTTCACTGGCGCATTTGGTCAGTTAACAACATTAATCGTGGTTAGTTGAAGCGATCGGTAATATCAGTATGTAGCGTAAGAGGTCGGATCTCCATTTTTCACTTCTGTTACAGAATCACGTCCTTGCTACGCTACTCTCAGTACAGCTTGCGAATTTCGTCAACAGATTTCTGCAGCTACTTTTAGTTTCTCAAGTAACTTACATGGAAAATTACGTTTATTTTCTTTAAAAATACTCCGTATTTTATAGCTTAAAGCGAAATGACAGTTATCGAGTGAAATACGAATGACATAATGTGAATACCGACCTGTACTCTGACCACAAGTGTGTAGCCTATACTTCGGTTCAAATCAATGTCGTGGAAAAAATTCTAGGCGTACTGTTTAAGTAATACTGCTAAAATTTTTGATTGTGTAAACCCCTTAACTCGCATGGAGCACGAGGGAGGTGCTCCACTTTCAACCAAATTCAAGGTCTGTAGCTCGCTCTGGCTAGAATATTGAGGCTAACTAAAATAGTCTGGCAAGGGGGGCGTCCATCTTTGATCCACTGATAGCAAGGTTCCATAATTATGAGCCAAATGCGATCGCCCTACTTATATTTTTGAAAGTTTACTTACATTAGATTTATATTCGGCGTGAAATGAACAAACATACTTAGCATTCGCATTGATACTTACAGGATTTATATTCGACGTAAGCCTACTTTTTGACGCCGAGCGGTGTGCAGAGCTTCGGCCGTTACCCAGGGGGTGGACACAGAATAGGGCGGCTAGGGCCACTAATTTGAAGGGCATCATGCACCGACAACATTACAAATTAAACGTTATGTGTAGTAATAAAACAATTTTAGGTGATTTATGATACTAGAATTTCAAGAATTTATTGCGTATATATTAGAAATTTATTAATTTATAGTAATGGACGTTTTCAATTACAATAACTTTTCTGTTAAGTTGTCTACCATGAGACTCGCGACCTCGTGACTGTCGTGACTGCTCTGACTGCTCGTGATGGCTACGAATCATAAATTGTTTCGGTGTTTGTGTAAGAATTCGAATTAAATTTTATAATAATGGGGAAGATCAGGCGGTACCCCTGTTCTACAAATAATTGTGATTCTGTTTATTCATGCGCAAAAGGGTGCGTGCACATGTTCTACTTTCCCAAATATTTTAACAGGTTAGATAACGTCCTTGTGTAACCAACCTGTAAACTAAAAGTTTTAGTTTCCGAAGTTGCCGATGAATGGTGCCCCCTCTTTTTAGCGGCTCGTTTGTTAACATGGCCGTGTCCACTCTTGAATACTTTACTTCCTCTATGGTTACCAGATTATTTGAAAACTGCTCATCGCACGTGAGTGATGCCTGCGTAGGAATACCATTTAAAGAACGTTACGCGTGTATAGGTCGTTCGGTATAGAGTGAGCACTAACATTTTAACCTTTGAAAAATACCACTAGCCGTTACTGCATACAATGCAACATTAAGTTTAGAAACCTTACTGCTTGTATGGTTGGCGGCGAAATTACGCAAAACAGTTGCGTGTATTTTCCTGATTAAATACATAAATACTGAAACAAAATTAACTGAAATCGACATAATTGTATTTTATTTAATTAGTAAACTGTTTTTATCAAACAGTACCGATTCATATCGACTGGAGAATTTATCTGACACGCGCAATTATCAAGTGACGTGTCCAGAGAGGTTAGAAATTGCCGATTGTTAACCGTTACGCGCGGAAAGATACGATTTGGCTGAAAATTGAACTTTAGCAGGGCTTCTTTTAAGTGCTCACTTACTCCCGAACCGCCTTATATGTATTTCAAGTTCAATACTACTCGTTTTGCATTCTTTTTTGGGTGCGTAAATATTGCCGAAAAATTTCTTAAAACATACAGGCGTGTACAGTACACTCATACCTTAATATTACGTCATAAAAAGAAAGGGTCGCCACTGAAAGTTTCATGCAGGCGCGGTGTCGGCGGGAAGACTGCACGCCAGTTCAGTGACTTACTGCTAGAGTCTAGAGAGAGGCGTGATGCGCGTGCTGTGTCGTCCTTACCGCTTCCGCACCTCTTTTTGCTTCTAAGTCCTAGATAACACACAAAATATGTTCACCCAGTCGGCCACCTTAATAAGAAGTCCTGTTGTAAAATACTACCGTATAATCTGAGCGCAAATAAACTTTGCAGAAATAAACTGCTTGCCTGGCACAGTTGTTCGTTTGTTGTGGCTACGAAACTCGTTTTAATTCCAGATCCAAACAATAAGTTTGGCTCTTATTTCTGCTACAAGAATTATAACCTTTCTGAAGTTGTGATTTTGCAGATAAAGACAAATGCATTTTTGTACGTTGAATTTTTTATATGTCAGCAATGCATGTAAAACCTCTTTACTAACCAGCAAGTAAAGGAATGGCTGCTGCCTATGAAGTGAAATTAATCACGAATTTATGACTGTACCTTACGTTGAAATGTGATTAATGTAAAATGGATAGAAACCGGAAAAATTCGCGGGTTCACTGACCTGTAGGTAGTCTAGCCTCCAAGAACATCTTGTGTACTACTGAGCAGACAGCAGCAGCTCATTGGCTGCTCGCTGACACAGTCATACAACATGATTGGACATGCATTTAGTTGCTACTGCATTATTTGCTCTGCACCTTCCATGAGGGCTCATATAAGTGAAGACCCAGTTGTGATAGCGACCCGTTCTTACAGTTGTTGAGTTCTAGCTTGTGTCCAGAAGAAGAAGAAGAAGCGAGTTTTTCATGTCCTTGGGTAACTTACTGTCGACCTGTTGGAGTGTCAGTCTGCATGTGGGACTTAACACGTCAGTTGACGCACTTCAGCTGTTTTCGTAGGAAGGTATACAACGTGTCTCTAAAACATACCGAAAAAATTTTAACAGGTGTTCGCTGAGATGAAACTAGAATGTTTGATGTAAAGAACCCATGGTTAGAGACACTAATAAATCGCGGGAAAAGTTGATTGCTTGCTAGGCTCCAACATGCTATGTATAACACTGAAAGTTTTGTACATATATTGGCTATAGTTTATATGAAGCACTGTCCTCTTCAACAGACCCAATTATAACTGTACAGTTTTAACACAGAACGTGTGTGATTTGCCAGAAAACTGTACACACGAGTCACGATTGGGATACTACTATTTATTGGAGACTGTGTTAAATATTTTCGCGATTTTCCAGTGTCCCTACCCATGGTCCAGCTCACATAGGAAGCGCTGCAGACGCTTCCAAAGTTAGAGAAAATAATAAAAAAAAATTATAATATTTAGGAAACTACTTGCTTGACAGAAACAAATTTCTGGTTACGAAATAGTTTTATCGTAGGAAATAATAACATGAAGTATTTTTACATTTAACACACCTCAGTCACGTTAAAAGGGGGTGATACTACCGTTATTTCTTTGAAAAACGTATGTGACAGTAAAAAGTTTATGTTTTTGATCAAACGTAATTAAATGGCGGGAATTTTAGAAAAATAAATGTCTCTTGCAAAAACTGTCTATCGCTTGTCCTTTTGGGGCAATCACTACATGTTTTGACTTTACAGGGAAGCGCTATTGCCTACCAAGTATGCAACCAGGAATGACGTGTGCGCCGCACTGGAGTAATGTGTGGGCATTTGGTCTGTGGCAACTCAGAATCGTAAGCTGCATTGTGTAATTGGTAGCTACAATGACATTCATGTGAGTCATTCTAGCCTCCCTTCCGGCCCCCTATTATCTTTCTTATTCCCCTTCCAGAACAGGGCAGAAGACTAGACTAAAAACGAACACTTCACTGTACATTGCATGTATTATGCTACAAGTCGACATGGCAACGTACACCAACGCAGAAATAACAGATGTGGTTCTGCTGTACAGTGAAGTGAAGGGTAATGAACGAACTGCTGCACGATTGTCTCACGAGAGCTTCCCAGCGCGAAGGCAACCTCATCACACGACCTTCACAACTGTCTCCCAGACTGCTTAAAACAGGCACTGATCACCCGAGGACTGTACCTACGTTCACCAAATGTAGACGAAGTTCTCAACGTTGTGGAGGAAAACCCGTAAACAAACACCCGTGCCATTGCGTACGGATTGGAGGTGTCACATTCAGCTGTAAGGCGTGTTATGCACGAACAATTGTTACGTGCCTACCACGTGCGAAATGTGCCGACATTGTCACCAGCGGATGTTGCTCCTCGACGTGGTTTTTTTTACAGCGGTTCCTGCATCAGTGCACAGAAGATCTACACTTTACGTCCATCGTATTGTTTACTGATGAAGCGACATTTACGCGAGATGGTTACTTTAACAGCAGGAACAGTCACCTGTGCAACGACGTCAATACTCTTGCAACTACCGTAGTCGCGAACCAGCAACTGTTTTCTTTGGACATCTGGGCGGATATTGTCGGTAATCGTCTTATTGGGTCCAACTCGATGCCGCGAAGATTAAGGGCCGTATCTATAGACCTCTTTCAAATGGCAACCAACTGCTCACCAATGCTTTCTCTATGGGGATAGCAGTTTGTTGTCATTCGAAAGAGGTTTATAATATCGGCCCTAAATGGACACATGTACTGCCAATTCCTGCAACTGACATTGCTCGAGTTCCTCCAGAATGTTCCGCTTGCGGTTCGGCATTGTATGTGATTTCAACACGACGGTACCCGTCCACATTACCCAAGAGCTGTACGTAATCACCTCAACATGGCATATCCAGCACAGTGTATTGGAAGAGGCGGCACTGTTGCGTGGCCAGTATGCTCTCCGGACCTTGATCCACTCGACGTTTTCCTGTGGTGCTTTGTCAAGACTCCGGTGTACGACCCACCCATTGAGTCAGAGGAAGATCTGCTAGCTAGAATAACGCCTGCCTGTAACAACATTCAAGATACACAAGGTGTTTTTCGAAGTATAACGCCAGCCAGTGATACGCAGACTCATGTGTTGCAATGAAATAGGAGACAGACATTTTTAACACACGTTGTAGAGTTTTTATGATGTCGCAAAATGACATGGCTATTGCAGACTTACGTTTAATGTCTTATTTTATTTCTCGTTTAAAAGTGGGACAATCACCCGAATCTGTTATTTATGCACCTTGCTATGTTTTACCACACACAGTGTTATACGGTGCAACACAGTCAGCAATTTCTGGTTGCATTCATGGTAGGCAATAGCGCTTCTCTGTGAAATCAAACCTTTAATGATTAACCTAAAAGACGAGCGTTAGACAGTTTTTGCAGGAGGCCGTTATTTTCCTAAATTTCCCACCGTTTAATTATGTTTGATCAAAGTATCAACTTTTTACGTCACACACATTTTTCAAAGAAATAGTGCCACCCTCTTTCAACGTGACTCAGGTGTGTTAAATGTACAGATCCTTCACGTTATTGTTGCTTTTGGTAAAACTATTCCGTAACCAGAAATTTGTTTCTGCCAAGCCAGTAGTCTCCTAGATATTACAAATATAGTTCGTATTTTTCTCAAACTTCGAAAGCGTCTGCAGCGCTTTCTATGTGAACCTATGTGAACCATGGGTTCTGTACATCAAACATTCTATTTTCACCTCAGAAAACACATGTCAAAGCTTTTCGGTATGTTTGAGATATATGCTGTATTGCACTTCTCGATGTCCATACTTACTACTTCGGATGTTTGCCGTGAATGATTTACAAACTAGGTTTTTCTCGTGGTAATTAGACTATTGTATCCAGTAATGAAAATCCTGTAAAACGTTTTAGTTATTTATGTAAGCATCATTACGGAACAAACGCAGCCTCATTATTTTGAATGGTTAGATAAATATTGAGTGTTATTCCAAAACACATTTTACCTCTTTTCACCCCTCAAGGAGTTGGATTTAGAAAAATCTTAAAATATAATTTTATGCATTTGTATAAGTTGGTATCCAATTATAGTATCATTCTTTACCAAAATTCTCTATATTGCTCTATTTTAAGAGTAGAATTCCGGGGGAAATAAAATGCATAGCACCTAATAGGAATTCGTATGAATTGAAAACCACGATTATAGTAAAACGGGTTGGAGCTGTATGCACGGATCATTAAAACACATATCTCCTCTTTTCATGCCCTTTGGGGACTTACATCTCCGAGTGCTTGCCTACGCTCCGAGGGAAACCCACCCTCGAAATTTCATTTTCCTAGGTCAAGTGATCGGGGTTGTTAGTGTATATGTCTACCAACTTAATAGAAGAGTATTACATCGGTTTGTTTATATATTTAAAGTAGGCTGCCTACGTTTTTATATTTAGGTAAATAAATTAAAAATTAATGTCTTAAAAATGTAGAATTATATAGAACCAAAGTTTTCATTTTAAAAATCTGTGAATTGTGTTCCTTACGCTGTCAACCAGGCCCATTTCCACACATATCTTCTAGCTTTTTGTTCAGGTGTTTGAAATTTGAAAGTTCGAAATTTGTTCCGCCGCGTGATATGTGAAAATTGAAATATTCAAGAAATATTGATTTTAAAATAGCTCTTGTGGAATACGTACGATATTTTGCAAGAAACTGCAGGGTATTTGTACGATGTGACCACAATTTTATATGTATATATATATATATATATATAATTTTGATTATATTTTGATTGTACTGGAGCCCACTTGAAAATCTGACTGTGGATAATATTAGCGGACTGCACCTATTGATACCACTTTGTTTACTCTCTGACACCACAGTGGCGCAGTGCCCGACTGCACTGCACTAATGTCTGGCGATCAGGCGGTAGGCGGTCCTGTCGTGCCTGGTCTCATGTTTATAATTACTGGCGACCACACGAGCGAACACGCTGCCAAGTCGCCTATGTCTGTTTTCCCGGATCCTTCGAGCCTTGATGACGCTCCGATAATATCTCGCAGCTGGCGACAGGCGGCCGGCCAACGACGTATTTTTGAATTGCCGTGTCGAAGATCGGCGCGTGTATTTTCGTGATTTATCTCTCGCCTGTCCGCGTGTGGGTGACCTAGCGGGGGAGTAGTCCGAGGAAACTGTTCGTGTAAGGGGAGGGGGGAGCTCCTGTTACATTTACCACCAGCAGCTTTCCTCCAGGGGCCTAGCCAAAGGGGGTGAGAGTATATGAGAGTTAAAACTTCCCTCTGCCCTTCGTGACTAGTTTGGAAGAAAATTGTATATTAAAAAAAAAAAAAAAAAAAACGAACATTGTAATATATGTTTAGTTAGGGAAACTGCTAAAACAGCAATATTTTATACATTGAAACCCGAATTTTCTTCGGAGGAGTAGCTGATCCCCGGCTCCAGCCATCTTAATTTCGGTTTTTCATGGTTTTCCGAAATCGTTCCAGGCGAATGCTGGAACGGTTTCTTAACAAAGGCCATGGCCGAATCTTCTCCCAGCTTATGTCTGTGTACTAAGTTGTTTGTCACGGTCCCTAACAATCTCGTTATCAACAATATGTAAAGTCTGCTTACCTTACCTTACCCGGGTGGGAGACCCGGAACCCTACTGTAAAAGGGTACTTGGTGTTCATTATATTATTCTCATGTGAAATCCTCCCTTACAAAAATCCTGGCTACGCCACTAACTGCCTCTCTCCCGTACCCTACCCACGCTTCTGGCTGGCCACGTGATCAGTGTATAACAAGTACGGTATTATTTCCATAGACTGTTCATGCTTTCGAGACGTCTAATCTATTCGCTAGAAACCTGAAAAATTTACGTTTTCTTTTGGACGTAAGCTAAACAACTGTAAGTTCCGTTCACAATTGGGCCTTCGCTTATTTGACTCCTCAAGGAAAGTGCTGAGAAAATAATAAAGTACCAAACTAAGTGCATGTCCAATCATTTGGTGTTACTGTGTCAGTGAGCAGCCAATGAGCTCCTGCTGTTACTAGAGTACACATACATTGTCTTTGACTAGTCTGCAGGTCCGTGACCTCGCAATTTTTCTTGTCTCTACTATTTTACAACTAATAAGCTCATTGAGTTATGTTTGCCATATTATTATAAACAGATATTACTCTTAGCCAGCTATTGTGAACGACATTAAATACATTAAAGTTCGTAGCCATTGTCTACATACCAAGAGGGGAAACAGTTGCTGCTGGTACGACTTCACCCTGAAGGTGTAAGCTGCAAGGCCTTTCAAAATGTTGGGAAGTGTTTTATGTCTCATTCTATTTTATTCAACACACATCTTAATTATCCTAGCCTTGTTATAAAACTTGTATAACCGCTCACACGCCATGGCATGTTTACTCTCCTCTTTCCACCTACCTACCAGTCCTACCAACTATGTCTCATATATACTACATCTCCCTTCTTATAACAATAGTGGTATTGTGTACACAAATCATCACTTGCATTTTTATACAGTCATGCCAGTCAAAATCTCATGCATTGTAACATCTACCTTCTAACAACATAGCACAGTTACAATACACTACAAATTCACACTATCTGAACTGGTTACACTGAAGTTTAACTACACAATTTACATAGGTTCAATTGAACACATATTCATCCAGATGGCGAGGTGTTTTACAAGCCCTCTGAGGACGAGATGATGCAGTAACATATTGTTCAACCCTGAGTGTTTCACGTAGAACATTTTGTTCAGCTGGGAATCCTTTAAATCATTCTCCTTGCAGTCTTGACCAATGGGGTTGCTTGTTCATCTTATGCTGTACAGGTGAGCTTTCTTTCCTTACTGAAGAACCGCTTCAGATGGTAGGTATTTCCCCTCTTTAGTCTCCCCTTCTCATCAAGAATTAGTGTGGACCTTGGGGCATCCAGGACGTCAGTCACAGTGGCAGGCTTCCAAATACCCTGATAAAAGTAAACAACATTATCACCTTTCTGAAATTCTACATGTCTAGTTTTGGTAGTTTTGTCATAATGGTGTTAGTTTTTTAATTCCTTGTTCAGCTGTATGTGTTGAAAATTCTTTTACTATCTTGGGTTTTAACAGATTGTCATGTATTGATAGCTGAGTTGTTGTTATCCTACTGAGGAGAAATTGTGCTGGACTGAAGTTAGACCCTAAAACTGGGGTGTTGCGGTATTCCAGCAACAATACATTGATGTCAAGATTTTTATCGTTACACTTCTTTAGCATTTTACGTACTACAGCCCTTTAAGCCAACCTGTTGCTTTTGGGGTAGTATGGACTTGTGGTCTGTACAGTGAAACCATAGTTCCTGCTAAATTCTTTGAATTCTGAAGAACGAAAGGGCATGTTATCTGCAACCAAGATACTGGGAATCCTATGTGTTGAGAAAATGGTCTGTAAGGATTTGATAATGGTATTGGAATTCTTTGAGTGTAGGGGAACTAATTCTACCAATTTTGAGTATTGGTCACTGAGAACTAGATAAGAAATTGAGCTGGACTTAAGAATGTCACATGGTACTTTGTAAAATGGCAGTGATTAAAATTCCTGGATAATCATTGGTTCTTTTGGGTTTTTACAACTAAGTTTTTCACAAAGGGTGCACTTGGCGATTAAATTTTCAGTCTCCGCATCCATGCCAGCCCAGTAGAACAGAGTATTAGCTCTTGCTTTTGTTTTAGTGATGCCAAAGTGTGATTTGTGTAGATTGTTGATTACAAATTCTTTTAACACTGCTGGAACCATCATCCTATTTCCACAGAATACCATCCTTCTTCTACTACTATGTCATTTTTTAATTTAAAGTAATATTTTGCAACATTTGGCACTTTGTTTTGAGAAAAGTTTGGTCAATTCACTTAGCAATGCATCCCGTTTTGTATGTTTCTGGAAAAGAATTTTGTTCTCATCGGACATGTTTACGGAATTAACCACTTCATTGGACGATACATCGACATCAGCTACTTCTGCTTTTGAGCATGCCTTACTCAGTGCATCTGCTGAACACATTTGTGAGCCAAGTACGTATACAAGCTTAACTTTGTAGAGGCTTAACTTAAGTCGTATGCTCTGCAATCTCTTAGATGGAATTTTATGAATCTCCTTCTTAATGATGGATATTAGGTGTTGATCAGTCTGAATAAGTACATCACGACCGTAAATGTAGGTACTGATGGAACCGTTTGCATGCAAATAGGACTGCTAAGAATTCACTATCAATATGCCCATAATTTATTTCTGTGGGCGACAGGCACTTGGAGGCATAACACCCTGGTTTACCACCCTGAAAAAGTGCACAGCCTATCCCTTCCTTGCTACTACAAGTTTAAATCACAATTTCTTTGAATTCGTCAAATGTTTGCAGAACTGGTTTTGAGCTTAATACGGTTTTTAGTTTTTCCGTGCTAACCCCATGTGTGTTGGGATTCCACACAAATTCAGAGTCTTTTTTTTTTTTTCAGGAGACTTCTCAGTGTATTGTGACCTCAGTGAAGTTGGGAATTAAGTCTCTGAGGTAAATGGCCAATCCAAGGAAACACTGAAGATCTGGTTTACATTGTGGAGTGTCATAACTGACAATGGCTGCAATTTTCTCTACTTTAAGATAAACTGGTTCCTTTTTGAAAGTGTGACCTACATATTGTGCTTCATTTACTTTGTATTGAAATTTCTGTAGATTAAACTTCACATTGCATTTTATAGCCCTGAGCAGCATTTCAGTGAGTATCTTATCATGTGTTTCTTCATCTTCTGCGAAGATGAGTAAGTCATCAACATAAATGATAACACCATCAATATCACCAAATATTTATGTGTTGTATTTTTGAAAAACTGCAGTGTAGATGTTAAGACTGAAAGGTAATCTGTTGAAGTGGTAAGATCATAAGACAGTGGAAATTGTGCATAGTAAAGAACTCTGAGCATCAAGATTCACATGCCACAATGCATTTTTAAGATCTAGTGTGCTAAAGTACTGTGCCTTCCGCAGTTTAGCAACAACTTCCCTGATTGTGGATATTTCAACATACTCTTTCACAATAGCCTCATTTAAGTCTTGAGGGTCTAAGCAAAGTCTAAGCGATTTATCACGTTTCTCAACAGTTACTAGTCTCTTGACCCACTCTGTGGGTGTGTCACTCTTTGATATTATGCCTAGGTGACATAACCTATCTAACTCAGTTCTAAGTCGTTTCTTTATTTCAAAAGGAAGTCTGTGGAGAATTGGAGATTGGCATGCAGTTCTCTTTTCATTTAATATATAGTTTTTTGCAAACTTACCAATGCCAGAAAACGCATCACTGTACTTGGAAATTATGTCTGCTTTTTTTATTACTATTTATTTGGAAATGTTCCCTATAGCTCGTGGCTCTATGCAGGAAACTGTATTTAGAATAGTTATGACGGACAAGTGACATCATACAAGTATTTTGCAATATTTAACTTAATCTAAAGTACAGCATACAGTGTCTTTATAAGTTACATAAACTATAACACTAACATTTATCACATTCTCAACATAGTAATAGTCTGTAAGAGGCAATGCATCAAATTATAGTCTACAGTGAACACTGTAGACTATAAACTCAGATTCAGTATATGTGTAACATTACTAATACATTGGTCTTGCTTTATATATGTTCAGTATATTTAGATTGGGGGTAGCACTTCTTTTTATGGGTTGCCCATATCTATCTCTCTTTTACACTAGAATAATTGTATGAAACATATGTATCAGTACTAAAGTTCACTCGTACATTTTGATTAATGAATTCATTTAATTTTGCTAAATCTATTCATTTGCTCTTCATTCTATACATAGATTAATGGTAATTTCCTTGCATTATGTACCCTGCCTGTTTCTGCCTATGTACTCCTCACTTAAGTAACATAATAAACATAAGCTACAGTACTAAGAACCTTAAGCATGCTATAGCTATCCTTTGTAATTTTACAAGGTAGTATCAATGTTTTGTAATATCGAGACATCTTTACATGCACTCTAAACAAAGGAAATTGGCTGTATCATTTCAGTATTGGTAATGCATCAATCATGTCATATCTTTATAATTATTCTTTGTTTAACTATAAAATCCCTGCTTTGTAGGAGCTTCATCTCAAAACATGTATTGACATAATAGAAAATAGACAAGTAATTTTTGCAAGTAGTAAAGCTTCAGTCTAGCTGTATTTTTCGCTTCACTTTGATTAGCGGCGTTACCCATGTTTAGTAGGATATGAACTATCTTTACAGTACATTGCACTCTACATTTGGAATAGTAAAACTATGTGCTAAATTCTAAATGCTACATGCAGCTCATTAAAGTTCACAATTCTCTTATACCAGATCATTCATTTAACAGAAACATCTCATTTTGTTTGCAGAAGAATTTTTTTGTTTGTGCTGCAAATTTGTGGATAGATGGTATTGTTGTAATTGAGTTTGGTAAGGAATTATATACATTTATTACTCTATTTTTAATACTATTGTATGTGTATTTTTTTGTACATTTAATGTACCTCGAGTGCAGTAGTTGTTCTCATGTTTCAGTATTGATCACTTTGTACGTATATATTGCTGCAGATATGTTAAGCATGATTTTAAGTGGCACAGTATTGGTACTGGTAAGTAGATCTGTAGTACGGATCCATGAGGAGTATCCATGCATTATCTTTAAGGCTCTTTTTTGCATTATTTCCATTTCATGAAGTAATTTCTTATTGCCGCTACCCCACACAATGTTTAGGAAGCTAAGGATGTGAATTTATTAATGCTTTATAAACATTTCTAAGCTGTGCTTCTTATGTCATGTACTGAATTCTTCAGTAGAGTCCTAACCTCTCACAGGTGGAAAGTCCTAGGATGGGTGCAGAATCTTCATTGACTATGATAAATGCTTCCCATGAAGTCATGTTGTGGAGTGTTAGTCAGATCACAGTTACCTGCAACTTTGACCTTGGAGTTGTTGTATGCAGCTAGTGATATGTCATTACGCTGTGGCTTGACATCTTGAGACACATGTTGCATGTAGGAAAAGGTTTTAAATGGCAAAATGTTAACGCACACCCCGGAGTCCAACTTGAATTTGACATTAATGGCATTCCTATGAGGAAGGTTTCTGTCTAACTCGTTTCAGATGGGCTGGTGTTCGCCTGTTTGGACATTTCACTGCAATAGTAGTCTTCATGCTTAAGACTATTCAGTTCGGGATTTTCCACATCTTTTACCTCTGTAACTCGCCGGGTGTTGTCCCACATACGCAAACCACACACTCTTGTAAAGTGATTTCTGCAACCACAATACGAACACTGATTCCCTCCTGCTGGACACTTTTATAGATCCCTTGCATGTTCATAACCACACCACATACATTCTACATCTTTGCCAATTATTTATGCGTTTGAATTTTGGTTCGGTATAGTTGTTCTGATTTGCCTGATAGCTGTTCTTGTTCACCTGATAGTTATTCTTGTTCATCTGATGATTGTACCTTGTTTTAAATTTTGTTTCATCAACACAGGTGTGCGTTGGGTTATTTTGAGTGTGTTCCAACACTTGATTTGCCTGAGTTGATTTAATTTTGGCTGTTCGAAAACATTGAATGGTGTTCTAGGTTAACATCTCCAATTTTTAATACTTTCTCCTGAGTTGCACGATCATTTGCTCCGAAGACTATCTTGTCCTGTGGAATTTCATCCATATCTGTAAATTCAGTCTCGCAAAAGAGTTTTCAGGTCTGGTATAAATTCGTCAAAATTTTCACCCTCTTTTTGATTTCTGTTGTAAAACATAAAGCGTGCATGAAAGATATTTTTCTTCGAGTTGCAGTATGCCTTAAACTTGTTAAGAACAATGGCTGCTGTTTCGTTCTTGTTCTCGTCCTCAGTGAAAGTAAAAGTGCTGTAAATATCTGGCGCATCCTCTCCAATGATATTATGAAGAATGGCAACCTTTCACGATTCACTCTGAGATTTCAAATCTGATTCTTCAAGATAAATTACAAATGCCTGGCTAAATTTCTTCCAATTCTCGCTGAGATTGCCCTGTAGCAACAATTTCGCTAGTACATTAAACGCATTTGCCATCTTGACTCGTTCTGGCCCAGCCTAGTTTCTCATCACTGAATTACAATGATACTCAGGCTGTGTTGCACTTCAGACTTGCGTGAGTTTTATTATTTTTTTTTATTTACCGACTGTGCCATGTCTTATGTCACATTCTATTTTATTCAACATACATTTTAATTATCCTAGCCTTGTTATATAACTTATACAACCGCTCACACGCCATGACATGTTTACTCTCCTCTTTCCACCTACCTACCTACCTACCATATTACCTACCTACCATATTACCTACCTACCTATCTACCTACCTACCAGTCCTACCAACTATATCTCATATATACTACAGGAAGAAATGTGAAAATGATGCGGTTAGAACCCACAAGCCTAGAATCTATAACAGTAAATAAATTTTTCTTTAAAAAACAATGTGACAAACGTATCTACACAGAACTTGCATCGTAGTGAGCAGGATGAAAGAAACTTATGAGATAATGGTTATTAAGTGTCTTCAGCTAGTACGTTACTAATTTCTTTGCCTTCATATTTGTTGCAGGTGGTGAGAGATCATATTACAGCTTGCAGCTTGGCTGGGATCCTTCACGAGTGTGTTTCCCCAAAACTGAGTAAGTTATGTTTATAGCAGCTACTGTAGTCTTTTCAAGAGGATTCTTATTAAAAGCCATGCTATCTAAATTTAAAAAAAAACTGTAACTTAGTAATTGTTTTGATGCATCTACCTGTACTGTTTTATCAGAGAACTTACAATGTCCAGCTTTTAAGTTTTTAAAAGATTAACAGGGCTTTGGGTAATTACTTGCAACCATTGATATTATTATACCAGGAACATAACATCACTTGTACATTCCAAATTGTGTGAGGATCATTGCTGTAGTTTTTGAAGAATGTTTTACAAACTTATAAAGTGGCTGTCAAAGAAGTTCTGTATAAATGTTTGTGTGTGCCCGATATATTTTCATACCAAGTTGTTGAAATTGATGAAGAGAGAGAAACAACAGTTGTCACCGCTCAGTTAGGTTGGAGAGGAAGTTGGCTGATTATTAAAATTGGGGCAGGTGCAAAACGAAGGGGATATGGTGCTGGATTGAAAAATGGGCGCCACCTAGCAGTTTGCCCGGCTAGGACGGTGTGTTATCGACTCAGGGCGTGGTTTGTTCGGCTGGCGGTCCTCTCCTTCCTGCAGTGGTGGATGCTGGTGTAGTTGGTGGCTACAACGTGGAAGCACTCAGAGAAAACTGTCTTAACTCACCACGTGGGTTCTTTCGGGTCACCCACACAACCCCTTGCCCTAGGACTAGAATGATAGTCAGCTCTGACAAGTTATTAAATAATTCACACAGACTTACTTGATGAGCGGTGTTTTATTTGCAACTACACAGGTAGCACGTTACAGTGGTCGCCACGTGGTCACGCACACAATGAAAATACACTTTCTCTCTC
>PNEQ01034346.1:0-10991 GCA_003012365.1 Medauroidea extradentata
TTTCGAACACGTATATTGTACAGATTCATTTTGTTCTATTGTAAATATGCGCTTTTACTTTTACATTTCCGTAAAGTTTAGTGAATAAATTGCAGTAACGTCAAGAATTTTGGGAATTTTCTTCCGCCATTTTGTGCACTTCCGAGTACAGCCGAAGGCAGCCGAGCGCAAGCGCACGAGTCGGAGAGGTTACGTTTCGCCTTGTAAATACGTATCTCATTCTTGTTAAGTTTTTTGTTTAGATAGCAACCTTTTTTTTTTTTTTTTCTTTTTTTGTTAACAAGTGGAGTACACTATTTTTATTTTAAGGCCTGTGAAATGTATTCATAAATTATTGCCGTAAGTGTCGCGGCCTTCAAAATCTGTTCTCTCACATGAAGAATGCCTTGAAATAATAAAGGAAGTAGAGAAATGTCCCGGTGAAAAGCATGCTGACATTGCAAATGTCTCGGATTGCCACCTTTGACGTTAAACTAGATCGTTGGTAATACAAATGAAGCTACGACCATATTCAATGCACACATATTTGAAGCAAATTTTCATGTGGTGGACATTATTAAAAATAATTTTTGAGGTTATGTTTTTAGTTTTTTTTTTACAGTAAAGGGGGGGGGGTTGCATGTTTCCCGCATGTTTAGTTTTCTCGGATGCATAGTTTTTTCTCATTGGTCCCTTGAAAAACGATGGATGGAGGTTTGACTACCGTATTTGCCGGCATATAAGACGACAATTTTTTACATATTTTGGGCCATCAAATATTGCTACTTGTCGTATATGAGGGTGCAAAAATTTTGGGTAGCCAAAAATCGTTTGAAAGCTAAGCTGTAAGCTGTGGAGTTGTATGATGTTTCAAGGAATTGCGTTTTTTGCCGCAAATGAAAACGAGTGCCCCGTTTATTTTAATAAAATTTACGGTACGAAATTTTGATGAGCGTCATTCATAATAAAGGACACATCCTCGCAGCGAAGCGGCGATCGATGCGAGCGGGTGCCGAGATACTTTGTCTCGCCAGCCTACAACTCTCGGGCGGAGAAAACAAGGATCTAGGTTCGCATGCTTTCATCCTTTGTCTCGCAAGCACAAGACTCTCGGGCGGAAAAAAACGAGGATCTAGGTACCATACCACACATTCATGTGTCTACCGTCTAGTGCTAGGATGGCAGACAACAGCGCATAGGAATGTGATGACCTTGCAAGCAGCTGTTGTTGCCCGGCGTTGACGTGTTGTGCGCGGCGTGCCTCACGCCGGCGTTGCCTAGTCGCGCACACCTGCCGGCAAATGCAGATATCGCCGGCCGCCGTGCATTTCCTTGGCTTGTGGGCGCACGGAGGGCAGTAGTAGCCAATGTTATTCGTTTATGTGTATATTATGATGTTTAATTGCCGGTAATAAATGCATTGAAAATATATAAACTAAATTTTTAATGTTTCAGGCAAAGGAAAAAAATATTTTTCCGTCGGAAATATCAAAATTAGTAATTTACTTTTTTTCAAGATTTTGTACCTTCAAAACTATGACTCGTCTTATATGCGGGCTCATCCTATATGCCGACAAATACGGTAACTGTCTGTAGTACATTTATAAAAAGTTTTTTTAAAACAGTCATGCAAATTTAATTTATTTGAACGTTTTAAGTTAAATTATCGTTATTTTTAATTTTACGAAAAAGACTGGAATTCATAATTTTTGTCTGGAAAACCTGGAAAACTGAGGGAAATTTGATCAGGTAATTCCGTAGCAACCCTGTTAAACTACAATCAATTTTTTTTCCCCTAAAATTCTTTTGTTAAATCGCTACTTCATTTTCCCTGAGTTCGTTAAATCGGGGCTACTTCGGTTGTACAATTTCAATTTCCTAAGAGTTTTTTCCTGCATTTGTCGTTCGTTTGTCTTAAAATTTTTATTCTTCTTACTCCTTCTAAAGTCTGTCTGTACAAACGTTCAAGTTCAAGTTTAATCTTTTTGACTAATGCTATAGATTTATTGGGAAAATGTGTGCTCAGTATGTTATTAAGTATTGTCTATTTTTCAGATGTTCCTGGTTATGGTGGAGGTTACGGGAAGCCAGAATACGGTAAGTTTTCAACCCATTAATTGCTGTAATTTTAGTAAATGGTAAATGCTGTAATGATTACTGGAGGTAAATTACATAGTAGTATTATAAAGTCTTTGGTGCGACCATTCTTATCATAATTACGTGAAATAAAAACTATAATATAAAAATATAGATTTACTTATCATAAGCGCTATAATTATTGTATATTTTTTTTATTAAATATCAGCTATGAACATGTGTTGACAGTTCCTATGCCAAATGTAGGTTTTCAAAAAATAAATAATTTTGTTGAAGCCTTGTTCAATATCGTCTCATAGCTTTGATACTTTATTAACATATCTGAGGAGAAGGAAATGTTAGCGCAGCTAGAAATGTATTCAAAGCTGTATTATTTAAAAGTCATATTTAAGTTTTATTTCCTTGCAGCGCTTTAATCCCCTTTGTATGCTTTTTGGGTTAAATTATCACATTTCAGGAGTTCTTCTAGTAGCGAATAACGTATTTACTACTGTATAACTCTGGTTTTATTCCAAAACAACTGATAAAAATTCAGGTGCGCGAGCTATGCATGGAAAACAGAAATAAAATTGAAAGAAGGGCGGGGGAAGAGGAGGCAGGGTGGGGTTTTAGTCTTAAACTGAGGGCGTTAGGTGTGGGATGCATAGGGAGAGAATGTTTGTCATGCCAGGTTCAGCCATCATTATTCCAATTCCCTTTTTTTCTCTCCTCTCGCCCATACCCTCGCCCGTCATGCTCTGCTGTAACTGTGGCTGCTAAAGTCGTAATTTTTTGTTTGTCCTTATACTGTACTCCTGTTCAAAGTGTTACTGAGTGTATACATGATACAAACTTGTCTGATGATGGCCAGAAGTTCACTAGCTTTTACTGCTCAGCAATTTGACTTGGAAACTAAAGTTTGAGGATAACTTAATATTCACATCTCGTAATTAGTTGTTGCTCTGTGGGAATGAAAAGAAGAAACAGGGTGACACTGTTTCTTCCTCCCCCCCCCCCCCTTTCCAATAAAGTATCAGGTAGATAAAAAAGGCAAACTGCTGTCCTAGTATGTTACCTTATCTCCGAGACATGCTTGAAGGGGCAGACAAACAGCAGAGAGAGCGAGAGTGTCTGTCAGGTGCAGACACCCACCCACATACATACACACACACACATGCATGCAAGTGCTGGCAAGTAGCAAGTGACCTTGGCAAGATTTTTAGAGATAGCTCTGACGAAGGGAGGACATCCTTCACCCCAATGGCTATACTCCACCCTCTCTGCTGTCACATTTTTAGCCAGTGTGAATGTTGTCGTTTCTTTGGTGCCAGTTAGTTTACTTCCTTCCCCTCCCTCTGGCCCTTCCGTCCCTTTTTTTACATACTAGCAGGGCACTTTAATTTTTATCCCTGGACCTTGTTGCAAAAATTGTGGTGCGCTCTCCTACAGAGGGCGCACTATAGACTGGTATGTTTATTCTGACTTTTGTCACTGCTGCCCTATTTACAGCGAAAATAATTTGTTTCAAGGTGGCAGTATTTATGTTTCTTGCAATGAAAAGTGAGTTTTTCATGATTTATAGTTCTTCAAAAACAATGGTTTATACTGTGACGGGTCGGGTGGAAAGAAAATGCTTACACAGGGTGGCTACAGGTGGGGAAAACAGGGAAAACCTGGAAATGTCTGGGAAATTTGGCGTGTCAAGGAAAACAGGGAAATGTCAGGGAATTAGACATTGTGCAGGGAATTTAGTTGAAATCATGATTTGTTGGTTGTCATTTTTACACAGTACCGTATTTACGCGTGTATAACACCCCCATTTTTTACTAAAAAACAATTTCAATAAATGAGGAGGCTGTTATACACGAGACAATTTGAATAAAAAAATTTTGTATCTCAAAGATGTTGTTATAGCCTATTACAATAACTCTAGAGAATTAACACTGTTACGAATAACGCGTTGAACAATCCCTTTAAAATATATTTTTTTAAATAACAAAATTCAGTTCATAACCCAAACATAACCGGTACTCACGTCATAAACAAATATGGTGGCCGCCATGTTCCCCTTCAGTCGTTTATTTAGGCAACCAAAAACATATTTTGATTGGTCCACATCACAAGCCATAACGGCCAGCACTGGTCATATAAATGCTTAAGCTAGCATGGCAATGAACGGGTAAAGTGTAGCTTATTGGTTTCTGTACTTGGCTACTGTCTTTAAGGATCCTGGTTCAAAACTCACGTATTTCATGTATTTTTTAATATAATACTATTAGATAGTTTTAAAATTGTCTGATAGAAAAATGTTTATTAATTTGCTGCCTAAACACGTGACTAGTTATCGATCACACGTCCGTCTGCATGGCTGTGTGCGTGTGTGCCTAGCCCCCCACGCCATTAAGTCGCCATGTACGCCAGTTACCTTCTCTCGTAGTGTGCGGACTTCAAATGCAAATCATCCGTGTAAGCCGTGCACCTTTTTTTTTATCAAAATTTTTTTAAAAAGTTGCGCTGAGTACATGGGTGAATACGGTATGTCAACAATGTGCTTTATCATTGTCTGAAGAGCAGTTGTAAGATTGTGTTGAATGTTGAATAAATGTATATTTACCAGATTCAATTTTGTAAACTCTCCAGTAGTCATACAGCATATCCTCTTTTATTGTGTGGAAATGTAATTGTGTTATCAGCATTCATTTTGCATGCAGTGCTGGTTTGCTGCAGTGGCTGTACTGTACATTGTGTACAGAAATATGTTTGTTACTATGTGTATAAGTTTTTCAGTGCTCATGGTAGTTGTATAGAAAACATTACGATGGTAGGTTTGATGTATTCAGCAAATTGTACTGTAATGCTCATGAAAGTGAGCCACCATATATTTTTTTAATAACTTGCCTAGGAATACATTTATAAATATACTAGTTAACCAAATTTTTTTGAGTAGAGCTTTGGTTTTCTAATTTGCTAGACTGAACCAGGGTACATTCCTGGAATAGTAACACAATATAGCATTCATTGCTTGTTTATCAAGAAAAAATGAACAGTGCATTACCAACAGCAGAAGTCTAAAAATTTTCCTTGGTGTTGTAGTCAGGCTTTCTGACTGTCATTGCTTTTAAACTCATATTTACAGTGAAACATTTACTTACACAAAAATAACATATTTAATTTTGGTGCGAGTAGGCAAATTTTGGCATGTATAGGCATAACATTTTTGCGCTACCAAATTTAGAGGTGTGGCTCATTTGACATTACCATTAAATTTTTTTATAGAAACTAGTTTACGTAAACTTAGTTCCTGAAGTGAAAAAATAAATGTATAACTCATTTCTCCCATGTTCAAAAACAAACTTTAAACACAAGCTATGGTACATATCCACTTACATTTTAGTAATGCAAATATTTTATTATTTAAGAGTATCGTACTATTCTAATTTACAACATATCTGCCTAAAAATGGCAGATGGAAAGTGATATAAGAGCACGAAGGGGAAGATGTAAAGGACTGTTGATGGGCAGGAGGTGTGGGTCAGTGATGCCACTTGACAGACGTAAGCCAGCCAGCACTGCCATTTGGTGACAAACTGTAATTAATTTCAACACTTTTCTGTAAATTTTATACAGAGAATTGTACACTTCTGTTTGAATAGCCATTTTGTAAAAATGTATTGCACAAGCAAGCGTGTACTTCTACAGCCGCTCTATTACATTTGCTTGCAAAAGGACTAGTTACTTTTTGGTCAAAGTACCACCTGTACTCTAAATATTGATACAGTCATTGTAATGACAATTTATTTCTCCACTGTCAATTATAATGAGGTTCAACTGTACTTTCTGATGAAATTAGGGTACTAGAAGTGTCTGTGAAATGTGCAGGTTCAAGATAGTTAAAAGATCAATTGCTGTGTATGTTGTCAATGTTTGTTACAGAATAAATTTACCTCACTCTCATTTTTGAAGGATTACCTTTTCCAACATTAGATAAACTGCTTTAAGCTGCAATGTTTAGATAATTAACTCTAGTGTCAATTATTTTTGCAAACACTGTGAACAAGTTGTATTTAGGTAGTAGTGCCAACTATTAAAGCATTGTGATGGTATATACTTATTTTCTGAGCAATACAGTACTGTGGTAGAAAGAATGCCCAAGTTAATTTTTCTTGCTGAAGATGAAGGGACTTTTAAAGGTCAATAATTTTGAGTGGCAGACTTCGACTGTGGTAGGTTTGAAACTAAATTTTAATGTGTCCAGTAAGTAATTATGAGGACCAGTTTTTTAACAAGTTGAAACTGACTGTCGTGCATCCAGGTAAGCGAGGTGGCTAGTTAAAAAAAGTAATGTTACGGTGAAGTGTTAGCTTTGGGATGTTCGCAACTAGTTACGACACAGCCCAAAACAAAGTATTTCAGGAAGTGTTCTTGGTTTTGTATTGTTTTTTGGTAATGCCAAAAAGACAGTTTGCTAGAAATGTTGAAAGATATTACGATAAGTGTGGAGTGATGCAGATATTTTTGGAAATTAATGGATATTTTGTGGAAATATTTTACATAGCCAAGAGTAGGCCAGGTATGAGTAAACAATGCATTTATTTATATCATCACTTCAAATTAATGCAGAAGTTTACAACAGAATATTTTGAGTCGTAAATTAATATTACTAATGTCATGTTATCTTCTTAAACATTACATTTATTTTACCCACTCCAGTGTGTATTATTTAGGTGGTAAGGTTTTTTGCATCAGAATTTTAAGTACCTAGTTGCAGTAATATTCTTATACGCTGGACACTGTTTTGATAATGTGTGCTGTTTGACTAAAGCATTACAATTGTGCACGTTTTTGTAAGCACTGGGTAACATGTGTCAGCATTTTATATGTATTCATGATAATAATTACCGTACTGGTATGAATGTGGAAATGTTTACATAAAAGGTTGTTTGACCACACTGGTCATCTGATTTATTACAAACACATGGAAATGTTTGCTAAGTGAACCAGGATAAAACAATTGAATGGTCAAAATCAAAAGAGCACCTCTTGGCTTGTAAAACGTTGGAAAGGAACTTTACACAAGTGAATTTTGCTTGTTCTGAATGTAGTACGTAGTTGGTGGATGAGTCGAGGGAACTAATGTAGGTCCCTTAATGTGTCTTGGTGTTGCGCTGATTTCAGGTGGCAGTTCAGCTGGCTATGGCCAGTCGCGTGATTATGGTGGCCAATCACGTCGCTACTAAAAGATCTAGTGGCCGTTATCACTTAAATGTGTCAGTTTTAAACTACTAGAAGAAGTATTTTTTATTTCTTGATGCAAGTCTGCCAAAGGGCAGTTTAATAAACTTGTATGTGTCATCGTACCTTACGACTACAAAATGCTATAAAAATAGTTAATGTTTCGTATTGTGACGTCAAGATGAATCATGAATGTGGTTTTGTTGTAATAACAGCCATGGCGCTATAAACTATCCACAGTTTTGTGGACTTGTATTTTATCAATGTGTGTCATACAGTGTAACCGATTTAATTCAGTATTTTTGTTCAGTGTGGATGTGAGAGAGCAGCTTTTAAATGAAGCATTCCGAAGTAACTTTCAACAAATAAGCAGGTTTTTTCACTTCAGTAGTATAGTATTCTGCAAATGAGATCTGGAATTTTTTTTACTATATGGCTTGTCTTAACGTGAATTGTAAAGTTCAAGTATTATTTGTTAATAATAACCAAGAGGTTTTCACCTTTACATAATAATGCATTTTTATTTGTATTAAATTTGTGATTCCATTGTCCTTAATCTGAGTAGCTTACAAATGGCTGTGATGATAAGCTATGAAATGTGTTTTAAAGGTGAAATACAGTTTAATTGGATAAGAGGTGTCTAGATGAAATGAATACAACTTCTCATAAATTTGCAGCATTTATGAAAGCCTTACAAAAATCTAAGAATCTGTTGGACAGGTTTTTGTCGTAAAAAAATAGCATTTATTAAATGGGACTGGCAAAGAGAGTGCAAAATATTAATAATAATTTGGTTTCATACTTTTGTCTTAAATACAGCATTGGAAAGTTCCAATTAAAAGTAAATTTTTCTATACAAAGAAAGCTGTAAAAATTTCAAAATATTTATTATCATATAAAATATGAAATTATTGGATAGTATTCGCATTTAAAGTATGTTAACATGTTCAGTTTGTGGTATTCCTGCAGGAACGTTGACAGCAGTAATAAGCATATTCTAAATTAAAGTATCCGATGTTATAAGTTACTGAAGTTGGAAAAGACCTTTTACACACTGATTCTATTGAACTCAGTTAAGTTAGGAGTCTTCGTTAAAATTGTAGAATTAAATGCAGGAAACTGTGACACGTAAATTTGTTCCCGTGTGGAATTCTATTGTTTTATGTAACATGGGTTTGAAAGGAAAAAAATTGCCCTGTACTGAATTTATTGAATGCTGTTCTATTTTAATCAAGGCATCTTAAATTTGGGCACTTTTTTTTTTGTAACCAAGTGGTTCTTAAAGACCTGCAGTCCTAAACAGAGAATGAACTAGAGGTGTAATTAGCTAACTAACGTATTGTGATTTATGAAACTAATGAAATAAATGAAGTATGAATAAAATTCCGACTGCAGAAAGTCAGGTTGTGTGAACTAAGACACAGTGTCATTTTCATAAAAGTTTTAAGATAGTTCAATGTAAAACAATCAGTATTTTATATTTATATATTAGATGTAGCTGGGCATGAAAGTTGGCATTTAACAAGGTTCAGATGTACATTGTCATGTCTAATGTAAATAAAGAGCTGTATTCTACAGCTGTCTATAGTTTTTGTGGTATGGCTAACAGCTTGGCTGTGAAAGGTTCCCAGAATGTCTATCTTTCAGAAATATTTTATGTTTAAAAATAAAATTTACTAACATTTTACGAAATCCGATGGTTGGTGCAAAAAGTTACGTTGCAGTAGGATTCAGAGATTGTGATTGTAAATTAAGTACTATATGCCAACTGTTCTCAGCTTTGTCTGAAGGAGTTAAAATATTCCAATACGTATTATGCAAGTGCTTGGATCTGGAACTAAACTTAATTGCATTAAGGTAAGAGTTATTGGGTTAACTTTTTCTTGGCAGCTCAACAGGTTGTATTTAATTTATTCCTTTTTATAGAAGTTCAACGTATGCATGTTTGGTAGAATGGCAGAGCTGATTCAACTACATTGGGTTTCATGAATTCAAACTTTCTTGTATGTAAAATATTTGGGTAATTTTGGGCGAGTTTTGACCATACAAAACTTCTGCACATTGAAATTTTCAATTACTGTCTGTGCTTGAGAAGTCTGGTCTAAGAAAGCTTAATTTTACTAATGTTAATCAACATGCATTTTGTAAGAAAAGATTAATATTGGATGGTATGTGAAATAATCTCTTACAACTCATTGTGTACAAAATCTATTTTCATTAACTACATGCATAAGATATTTAAGTATTTTTTAAAAGAAAATACAGATAGTTCTAATTAAAGTGAAATTATGGAAGGACTGGTGTTCCATTTAATAATTTGGCAATTTTATGTAAACACCTAGCTGCATTCTGTAACGAATGAGGTCACATTTTTATATAAAAAAAATATTTGTTTGAAAGGTTAAAGGATTGCTTAGACAAGTTTGCAATAAATTAATGTGTAAACCCGGAAAGACATTGCCAGCCTCTATTTAATAGAAAACTTTACATGTGGCATTGTTACGTACAGTTCGAATAGAAGGCTTTTCATGTCAATAGTGAGGTCATTAGAAACTGTGACACGCAACTTTAGAGAAGTCTGCCATGGCCTTTAAGTAACCATCCCAGCATTTGCCTGGAGTAATTTTGGGAAACCATGGAAAACAGAAATCAGGTTGGCCGGAGCCAGGGATTAAACCGACACCCTCTGAAATGTGAGTCCGTGTTACAGTTGCGCCACTTCGCTCGGCCTGACATTGTTAGAAACTGGAAGAAACATTTTATGTTAACTGTGCTGGAAATGTAGGTAATTCAATTCTGTAGTACTTATATACATATTGTTAGAGACAAGTGTTTTTCGCGACGCGCGAAATCGCGAAATTTTTTGCAAAATTTGTCATTTCTGTTTGAAATCGCGAAATTGATTAATCATGTGCGAAATTACGAAAAAATTGCGCTAATTTTGACGTGTTCCCTAGTAAATTACGACTGATCGAGATATCGATTATATGAATCGAGAAAATCGATTTTCCGACTGCGACGGCGAGTTTCGATAGTATCGAAAGAGACATGGAAATGGCGGTTGTAGGCTGAGGATGATGCAACGTGTTTATTTAACCTTGTTTTTTTTACATGATTCCTGTTTACTTTCGTTTGAAATTTGTAGTGATAAAATAAATATTATGTCGTTTAATACGGCAACATTAACTACAAACAAAGAAATTTACATTTGTAATAATGTTGTGAAGTATAATTTGCCACACTGGATGTCTCGGAAAATGACACAGCAAATTGTATTCACGCATCGCGTAAAATGATAGGAACGAATGAAATAATTCTGCATAAATTTTCCGTTGACAAAAACGAGTGAAAAAAAAATTGAAATAAAATTGTTGCATCTTAAAAAGAACATTTAGAGCGAAACACGAATGAACAAATTCAAGGTATGTAGGTTATGCTATTCGAAGTATTTCATTCTTTATGGCGTTTTTGTAACTTTAAGTAATACCGACGCAGCCATAAAATATTACGTACATAAATTTATCTCGCAGTTTAAATAAATTGTTAGGCATAATGGAAAACAGAGGTTCAACATAACCTAATATTAAGCACTGAATTTTCTGCGTTGTTTTTAGATTCTGTCTGATTTTACTTGAGAAAAATAATACAGATAATAGCTTCTTCTTGCGACTAATGTTTATAAAATTGTATCTCCTCTCCCATTT
>PNEQ01034346.1:11091-23888 GCA_003012365.1 Medauroidea extradentata
TCAGTTAACATATTTGTGTAAATAAAGTTATTTTATTTAAATGCTTAACTGAAAGTACGATACTTTGCACACATTCATTAGGTACCTCCAAAATATTTTGCCGACGTTTAAAAAATTGACGAAATTTATGACGAAATGAGATGAAAAATAACGAAAAATCCAACGAAATCACCTTGTCAAAATTGACGAAATCTTGAAAGTATTTTCAACGAAAACAATTGTCTCTACATATTGTACATCCAATACTGTTATAATCTTGTAGTGTACAGTTGACACCTACAACTGATGGCTCATCTTATTTATGTAATAAATAGAGCTGGGTCGAACATTCGAATTTCAAACTGAACTCAATTCTGAGATAAAATACTACAACAAAATTAGAGTTCAGTTAGAACAATAAATAAAATGTTACAGTTTGGTTCGAAAATTAAGTAATAATCAAACTTCTAAACGAACTCTCATTAAAAACGTAACCCACATAACATTCAAGCATGTAAGAATATGTGATAGTATTGTTTACATCAGTACAGATAACTGTTTCCAACCTCTTTCTTTAAAAATTCTGTATTACAGTGGTGATCGATAAAGCGACATGATAGACAAGATGGTGTCGCCACATCCACATGCTCAATTTTTGTTCTGTATTGTAGACCCCCGATTTTACGAACCCTGGATTTTACAAAGGTAGCGATTCTACAATAGTTTCCTTTATCTTTGTGTGTTTAAAGACCACACATTTCAAACCATGCTTCAAGAGTATGTTTTTGAAAATGTCCCAAGTCTATTAAATACGTACATGCTATAAAGAAGACTATTCTGGCAACATACAAACAGAAATATATATACACACTTTTCTTTGTCTACACCATACTTTCCAGAAGAAAGAAAAAGTATAGTGTGACAGTTACGTCCTACAGAAAAGTGACTACAGGCATCAATTAAAGGCGTGCGAATATTGGTTTTAGTGTTGTCTGATAGTTATCGAAGGAATATTACTTTTTTTCTAATAATTTTGTAACATTTTTCTAATAGTGTTCCTTTTAATTAATTATAAGTATATTTGTCAGTGTATAATCTTGCATTTACAAGGAGATAGCAATACATTTTGCTTTGTTGATAAAAGCATCAAAATTTAGCAGTTTTTTGCTTGATAACCTTAAACATTCTCAAAACATACTAGTGTTTGCTACATACTTTGTACCTGTTCTGACAGCAATATTCTGATTTTTTCTTCTCAATTTTCTTTTATTATGTTAGTGAAGAAAAACAAAATTGTTTTTGTACATAAGTGCTTGCTACAGATGGCATAGCTGATTGAGATTACTTGCCTACATGTATAACGATAAAAAGAAAAAGTTCTTTTCTATAATATTTTTAGAAGAATCTTAGTAAGTCTACAGAAATTTGAAAGCTAAATTAATATGTAGTAAAATATTACCGTATTTGCCAGTATACAGGGCGACCCCGCATATAAGACGCGTCATGGTCTTGAAGATACAAATTCTTGAAAAAAATAAATTATTAATTTGGGAATTCCCGACAGAAAAATATTTTTTTTTCCTTTGCCACGAACATCAAAAATTTAGTTTAATATTTTTAATGCATTTATTACTGTTATATAAACATCATAAGAGACACACAAATCAATAACATTAGCTATTACTGCCCTTCGGGCATCCAAGAGCCAAGGAAATGCAAGCCGGTGGTCAGTGACATCAATTGCCTGCAGCTGTGCGCTGCTTGGAAACGCGGGATTGAGGCATGCTGCACACTACATGGCAACACTGGGCTGCAACAGTTGCTTGCAAGGTCGTTTCATTCCTTTGCGCTGTTGTAGTCTGCCAGCAAAGTACTAGATACATGAATGTGTGGTATGGTACCTAGATCCTTGTTTCCTCCACCCAACAATTTTGTGCTGGCGAGACAAAGGATCTAAACGTGCTGGCCTAGATCCTTGTTTGCTCCGCCCGAAAGTTGTGGGCTGGCGAGACGAAGGATGTAGGCATGAGCTCCACATTTCGTTGCAAGGTAAAAGTGGCATATGTCATGATTGATGTTAATCAAAATTTCGTACCGTAAATTGTATTTAAAAAACTTGCATTTGTTTTCATTTTGTCATGGAAAAGGCAATTCCTTGAAACATCATGCAACTACACAGCTTACAGCTTAACTTTCAAACAATTTTTAGTTTACCAAAAATTTTCACATCTTCATATAAGACAAGTAGCAATTTTTGAAGGCCAAAAATATGTAAAAATAATTGTCTTATAATCATAATCCGGCAAACACAGTACAGTAGTAGGAAAAATTAGACAGTGTGCAGGAAACAATGTAGGCCTAAGTGTTTACAGAGACTGATCACTGTTCAAACTAATTTTGGTAAAATAACAAAACTTCCTACGTGTTTTATATTTGGAAATATATTAAGAACAGATTTATAGAAATTTTTATATTTTCAATTGGCTACATTCAGGCTTTGCTTACCTACAAAAATGTTTACAATGTTACAATTTTAGCGGTGTATAAAGTTCTTGCAGGAACTGTTGTAATTTCGTTCCAAATACCTTGGATCCACACTTTGGTCACGTTGAATCTGGAATTGCAGACCACACCAAAGGTTGAAAATGATGTTTCACCACGTTTTGGCCATTTTAATTTGTGTTCCCATTCTTTGCGACTTCCGTAAGGATCCACTATTTTTTTTTGTACCGCGATCTACACCACAGTCATGGTCATGATCTTACACCATTGCCGCCATCTTGTATGTATCAAAATGTTCAGATTTTAACCTTTATAAATATCCAGAAAAACAGTAAAATCAGGAAATTGTATTATGTTTGTAAGTAGAAAATAGTCTCATCACTTCAGGTTATTTGAACAAATTGTTTAAAATTCACCATTTGAAATTGCCAGAATACATGAAATTTGGGAATTTTGTATTCTAAATTTTGAATATTCGCACACCCCTAGCATCAATGCTATAATTTAGCACCCCTTGTATATAAGTAATTTGTTCGGTATTTGGTAAAGTGTAAAGTATTGGTTACTGAACTTGGCTACTATTTTTGATCCGGGTTCAAAACCCATGTACGTCATGTATTTTTTAAATAATACTGTTGATAGTTTTAAAAGCGTCTGATACAAAAATGTTTTTTTAATTTTTTTTAAAACCATCTGTTTTCCATTTCCACAACCATATATTAATACGATGTCTGAAATGGCGTTTTTGCACGGAAGGAACAGTGATTTAAATTGAATGTGAATTGCGAAAGTGATTTTTTTTTGTCAGCTAGTAGGATAGTGTACCTACATTAAAATAATAGGTCATTTAATGGTTAAGCTTGCATTTAAGCTAAATGTGTTTATTTTGTGCATTTTCAATCACTCGTTACTTCACATATAATGTAATGAACTTGCCTTTAGTGGTAAATAGTATTGCAGTAGGCTTATGCTACACTTTTACACAACATAATTTATTTTTGCAGTACGGTAAACCAAAACCACACAATAGCCCAGAAGTATTATTTGCTGTATAAATTTATGTATTGCATATGAACCTAGTATCTGTAATGAAATACAAAATACTATTGATTATACAAGATATTAAATTTGGATAATGAATCAATGGTTCCATGCAGATTCTTAGAAACAATATACTAACCCGAACTCAAATTTCCCTACATCAGCTCAGAGAGTAACCATTGCACCATCGTGTCCGACACTTGGTGTGGTTTTATTGTAAAGTAAGTACTGTATATGGGTATTAATTATAATAGTAATGGTTTGCACCAGTAAACAGGTTTAGTTAATGTATTATTGATAATTAAAGTTCTCAGACATTGCTCTGATATTGTGCGATATAACATTGTGCGTAACACTAAATTTTTATAAAACCTCTGACTCGAATACCTTTGAAATATAACATTTGTTACATTTTATGATTGACTACATTCGTATAACCAAACGAACCACCGTAACAGACTTAAAAATAGTTTTTTATTGACCAAGCGTAGTCTGGTATTCTGCCGAAGTGCGGCAGCAGTTGACTAGCTTGCCAAGGCTCCGTGTGTACTATGGCTTGTGACGTCACTGCACGTTTCCGCGGGAGTTTTAAAAGGGCAACCTTTAAGTAGCTGTAGTTACCTCAAATCAACTTCAAATTTAAAAATTTCAACACACAATTTCTTTTTATATACACTTAGTGTGGATGTTCTAATTGAAATTCACTTGAAGGGTCCATTGTCATGCATTTTTCTTGCCTAAGAACCTATTTTCATAATGTGGTCACTCATTATTTAATATGAACTTTAGTTCATAAGCAAGACTAACCTTCATTCACAAACTGAAAAAAGTTTGTTATGTAAACAACAAACGTGTGGCACGTTCCCAAAAATGGTGCCATGTTGGTCATCCCGTGGAAAAGAACATGCGTAGAGTTATGGAACATTCTATGTTCACGTGCAGTTGTGCACGCAACGGAACAAGCTCTATGCATGTGTGAGCGTAAGGAATGGAACACACCGTAGATTGCAAAAGGTTTAGTTTACCACAGCCCACCATTTTGCCAAGCTCTACCAAAAATTTGCGTAGACTGCCTCTTGCGGTGAATTTTGATTTAATGTATCAATACTTAAGCAACTGTTTTGTTAATTATTTTCGCAACTACAAGTATAAACCTGCGTAAATCAAATACCAGTAACATGGTAACATGGTATACTTTAAGAAATGCGGATTGAAAATTAAGTATACCTCACTTTCGGTTGTAGTTGTGGTACGTTTGCTTTTAATACTTACTGAACTTATGTTTTCGTAAAGAGTATGTACTGTATATCCTTAGAAACTGTTTTACTATTTTAAGTGCATAAATATTAATCTCAAAAAATTTTTTTATTATGTGGAAATAAGATGATACCCACATTTTTTGAAGTAATTTTGTAACAAACTATTGTATACTCGAATAAATACAGTTTGTACCTACTTACTGCTATTTTTTAACGATTTTCTTAGTTTAAGTTAAGTGCCTATGTGAAGATAATCAAAGGTAGTCAATTTCTTTCAATTAGGTACGGCCAACAGGTACTAATATATTAATGATCATCCAATATTTTTATATTATCGCAAATGTTTTGCAAGAACACGAAAGACATTTTGCATTTATGGCAATTTCAATTATAATGTGCTTCTAGTAATTTTCTAACATTCGGAAGGCTGGAAACTGCAGTTAGGCTACTAATTACTAAAAAACAGTAGACAAATGCACTAGTAGTTACAGAATTGTACTTAATAATACGTAGAAGAACATTAACGAAAAAAATACAGATGGATGACAAATAGTCACGACCTTTCTTTGGCCAAGCTAGCTTTCTCGGGTGTCTAATGATTACCTGCTGCTGTAAGGTGGGCATTAAACAATGCTTGGTAAAACAACTGAAAGATGAACTAGTGTGTTTCAGCATAAACCTTCTGTTACCCCAGTTGCTGCAAATTCAGTCTTCCACAATTTTTTTACATATATATACAGTGATATAGGACGACCTCACATATAAGACGAGTCATAGTTTTGAAGGTACAAAATCTTGAGAAAAAATAAATTACTAATTTTGATATTCCCGACAGAGAAATAATTTTGTCCTTTGCCGGAAACAAATTTAGTTTAAATATTTTTAATGCATTAATTACCGGCATTTAAACATCATAATAGACACAAACGAATAACATTGGCTACTACTGCCCTCAGCGCGCCCAAGAGCCAAGGAAATGCACGGCAGCAGCCGGCGATATCTCCATTTGCCAGCAGGTGTACGCGACTTGGCAACACCGGGTTGAGGCACGCTGCGCACTACATGGCAACGCCGGGCAACAACAGCTGCTTGCAAGATCATCAGATTACTGTGCGCTGTTGTCTGCCAGCCTAGCGCTAGACAGACACATGAATGTACGGTACCTAGATCTTTGTTTTTTCCGCCCGAGTCTCTTGTGCTTGCGAGACAGGATGAAAGCATGCGGACCTAGATCTCGTTTTCTCGGCCGGAGAGTTCTAGTGGCGAGAGCTGCGAGGAAGTGTCCTTTATTATGAACAACACTCATCAAAATTTCGTACCGTAAATGTTATTAAAAGTAAACAGGGCACTCGTTTTCATTTGTGACGAAAAACTCAATTCCTTGAAACATCATACCACTCCACAGCTTACAGCTTAGCTTTCAAACAATTTTTGGCTACCAAAAATTTTTGCACCCTCATATAAGACGAGTAGCAATTTTGGAGGGCCAAAAATATGTAAAAATTGTCGTCTTATATGCCGGCAAATACGGTATATAAAAAAATTTAAGCTGTAAAAAATTTTTTGTGCAATACCATCAGAATGATTATTTTAACTAAACAGTTGATTTTGCAACATTATCATTAATTTCTAATGTTTACAATGTATGCCTGGTACTTAACTCAACTGTGCAAATTGAAGTTATTTATTTTTTTCATTATCAGACTATTTAAATATCCTCCTTGTTGAAACTATTTATAAATAGTTTTTCTTAAGTTTTGGTTGTTTTAAAAATTTCCTCCAATTTATTCAGCCCCTTTCAATACATGTACAAACTAAAATGTTTTATTACAAAAAATATATGGCTCAATGAAGATAATTTGTCTAGTGTACCTACCCAAACAGAACAACTGTTTGGTATTTATCCCCTGATGGAATAGTTGAAAATTGTATTTCACCACCTACACTCTTATTTCTCCTCTTGGCCACTAGGTGTACTAGTTACCAACTGCCACTTACTGCAGTGAGAAACTAAAATAAAATTTGAGTGCCAGATATTTTTAGAGTAGTTTTGAGGGAGGTGTACGTATTGAGACTTGCCAGTCATGAAAATGTGTACAGTATTTCATTGCTTTCATACTTTCATCACCTTACTGCTGTGGCCGCACAAATAGTCTACACCGTACAATAATTCCATTACATATTTGAGAGATCGTAAAAAAGTAGCAAAATGTAAACAAAAACATTGTATCCTCCCACTTCCATGTGCTTTCCAGCTTACTATCAAAACATGTCTACAGTTAAGGTATACAGTAGAACCCCTATTTTACACTTTTCTGGGGACCAACAAAAAATGATTTAAATGAGGGGAAAGCGTAAATGGGGGGAAAGGAAAAATTTCAATGCTACACCCTAGCAACTAATAGATAAAATTCAACTAGCTTGCTAATTTGTACATTAAAGCTCTACGATGTAATAAACACATGTTTAATCAAATATTTAGATTTATTTCACATCTTTAGCAACCTCGTCAATATTATTTACTGTAAATATAGCACACATACCTGTTAATGCTGGACTTCTTTTGTAAACACAACAATACTGTAAAAAATTTTACATATAATATGTACACATTAAAACACAACATTGGTCTTAACAAAATTAAGTGCATACTGCACCAGTATGCGTCATTTCTTCTCAAAAAAATCTGAAATGTTACTTTGATTTTTACTTTTGCATCCCAGTTCTTCAACCTGCTGCTGAATCGTATGCAATAAAGGGAGCACACGTTCACTGTCACTAACACTTGTCAAATAACGACTAACAGTTTCAAGTTCTGTCAATGCATCAGTGTTTGTTGGTGGTGGCGGTGGCATTTCTTCTTCCTCTTCACCTTCATCGTCTTCATCTTCATTCTGCACATCACTGCTGCTGGCTTTGTTCTCTATGTGCTGCTCAATGACATCATTTAATGTTGGTATGTCACACGTCATCAGCAAGCACGAACTGCTCAAATGTCTCTTCCACTTCCAGTGTTTCCCATTCAGGAGGCATCTTTTCTGGCTCCTCTGTAGTTGTAGCATGTTCACAATGAAAGCCTGCTTTTTTAAAACAGTTGTGGATGGTCGCAACGCTTACTTCAGACCATGCCCTAGCTATGTAGTGCAAAGCCGTTAAAATGTTGATTTTTAAGTTGGCTGCACTGTTCCAGAATCAACCAAGTTGATTGCCTTCTGATCCAGTCTTTTTCTGTATTTCACCTTGAAACTGTGGATGATTGCGAGATCCAAGGGCTGCAGATGGTTGGTGGTATTTGGGGGAAAGAAAACCAATTTTATATTTCTAAGAGAAACGTCTACTGGATGGGCTTGGCAGTTATCGATGAACAATATCTTCCGGTTATGGACCCCCATTTTCGCATCCAGGGCATGCAACTGAGAGGCAAAGAGAGCACCAGTCATCCATGCCTTTTTATTAGCTAAGTACTTGGTTGGGAGGGTCTTGGTACCTTTAAAACACCTGGGTTTCAAGCACTTTACCACCACAATTGGCTGTAACTTCTGACTGCCGTCGGAGTTCGTAAACAACACAGTTAACCGAAGTTTACTTAGCTTCCCACCATGGCACTTCTCCCCGCGGAATCCCAATGTTTTGTTTGGAATCAAATTGAAAAATAAGCCAGTTTCGTCGGCATTGAAGATGTTTCTTGGCTCATAACCACTAACAATTTGTGGCAATTTCTTTTTCCAATCTTCAACGCCTTCTACATCGACACTGTTGCTCTCCCCAGATACCGCATGATAAACAACATTGTATCGTTTTTTAAAACGATCGATCCAGCCGTTAGATGCACAGAAGCCTTCAATTCCAAGCCGTGTTGACACGTGAATAGTCTTTTCTCGAAGCAACTTCCCATCAACAGGAATACTGGCGGTCCTCATGTTGACAAACCACTCTTTCATTAAAATATCTAATTCTTCATATTTAGACGTTTTTATAGATTTGATATGTTTTGACATACTGCCGCGAAGCATTTTCAATTGCCTCGCGCATTTGTTCGATCGTATTTAAAGTCGACACTGGAATATCCAATTGTTTTGCTAACGAAACGCGAGTTCCATTGTGTGCGTCTAAACGTCTTAAAATGTCGATCTTTCGCTCAATCGTGATCGTTTTTCTGTCTCTTTGTTTGGCCATTTCATGAATTATGGTCGAAAACTAACTCAAATATAATTTCATGTGGTAAACATAACCAAACTTGCATGACAATAAACAATGGAGCGGAAGCTGGTAGAATACCATAGATGTGATGGTGCATAGAGTCGAACAGTGTTTCGAGAATCGATAGTCTGGCAACCTGACAGAATAAAATTGCGAGGTTCTTGGAAAAAGTGAGGGAATTTTCATGAACGATGGAGAAATAATGAGGAATACTTCCCAAATTCTTGTGTAACGATCGCGTGAAGGAAATTTTGGTCTTAGATGTTACTGTAAACAAGAAATAATAAATGTGTCCGAAAGAGAATGGTGTATTGTGTGGGAAAGTGGTAATTGTGTTGTCGTAAGTGGCGGGATCGTAATATATTGTTAATATACTGTATTTACGCGTGTATAACACCCCCATTTTTTACTAAAAACCAGTGTCAATAAATGAGGAGGCTGTTATACACGAGACAATTTGAATAAAAAATTTTTGTATCTAAAAGACGTGGTTGTTATAGCCTACTACAATAACTTTAGATAATGAACACTGTTATGAATAACGCGTTGAACGATTCCTTTAAAAAATATTTTTTAAATAACAAAGTTCAGTACATAACCTGAAACATAACCGGTACTCATGTCGTAAACAAATATGGCGGCTGCCATGTTCTCCTTCAGTCGTTGTTTATTTAGGCAATATTTATTTATTCAGATCCTACATTGGAATTGGATAGTGAGCACTCACAGAACAGAAGTGAACAGAAAAATTGGAAAACAAGGAGTTATATACTGCCTACATAATTACATTTGTGTTGATAAAATCACAACTCCTTCTGGCCACGCATTTCCATTGTGTACTGACGGTAAACTTTCGTGAAACAGTTCTTTAACAGTTTTCTTCTGCATATCACACGTCTTGTAATTCAAATGCTGCGGTGTAACTATTCCGTGCTTTCATCGCTTTTTTATTATTGCCGCATGTTTGGTGGCTTTCTGCCACACCAAATACGCCATACAACACGTCGACGTCATCAGAGTTCCGACCAAAGAATATCTTCGCAGCAGATATTCCACTCTGGAATACGCTCGTATGCAACGGCCGCAAATGCTGAAGAGTATGTAGCGAAGACACACCACTTGTACCCTAAAACACGTCTTTCTTTCTGAAAATGTTTTTGGAAAAATATTACTTTAAGATAATAACTTGGATGACTTTAATATTTTCTTCGATGTTCAATGGTCCGCGTTAATGGCTAGAAAGTAGTTCTTTTTTGCCGGGGCTGTTATGCACGAATATTGTATATTTTTAATTTATGAAAGTCAAAATTGGGGAGGGTGTTATACACGGGCGGGTGTTATATTCGCGTAAATACGGTAGGTCAATGGTCGGGACCAAAATAAAACGGTGTATATTGCGGGAAAACATAATTTGCGGGAATGTAAAATCGGGGTTCTACTGTATTATGATTGCAATAGCATCCAGTGTGTGTTGTGATTTTCTTTTGGTTATTTTTTATCTCGTACAGGTAGGTAATTTGTTTTCAATACTGGGCTGCACATTAATCTTACTGGGGTTAGGTGGACAGTGATAACGGAATATTATTTCATATTACAGCAATGGATAGCCTACTCTTCATGTAGTTCATTTAATATAATAATTCAAAATTTAACATTGCTGTATTTATTGCATATTTTCCTAGGTATGCTCAAAATCGTAACATTTAATGGCATTCCCAAAAAAAAAAACATGGGTAACTTTATACTTCGCACCTAAAATGTTTTGGTTACCAACAAACTAAAATTGCAAGAACATATGACAGTGCCAGCAAACATCTTTAAACTAAAATAGAATACTGTAATACATACATTCCAGCATTAATTCAATTATTTTTCTTGTCTTCAATTTGGTTGTGTGCTATCAGATCATAAAGCAAGTGTATTTTATTTTCATGTAGCAGACTATCCAAAGTAATCTTATCTTTTGCGCTAGGGTCTACAAAGTGTTATCATAGTCATGCGACTCAAAACTTTAAAAACACTTGTTAACGTATTTCTTGTAGATTACATACGTATCAAAAATGTGCACACTCACAACCTAAATTGAAATAACAAAGCAACAAAAAGCGTAAGTAATAAACATGGGTAGGCCTATTTGCCTAAATCAGCTTTAAATCTTTTTGGTAACACGTATGATTAAACAAGTATACTTTAATGGCTAGGAAAGACATAGGCCTGGCCTTTTCTTTTGGTAATATGTAGGCCTACACTTTTGCAGCTGACATGCACAAAATCTCACGTGGACTTGATATTAAATAAAATAAAACATTAAGCACTGACTTTTTCATACAAAAAGAATTTATTGAGTCGGCGACTTGAAAAAGCATGTTTACATATATGTAAGCCTACAAGAACTGTAGGTGTTCACACACAAATTCTGTTAAAATAAAAGGTAGATAAAATGTTTATATTTTCTGTAGCGCCTTTCTCTGGATGGTTTACCTGCTTTTTACTTATCAACTGTTTTTTTGTAGACATGCCCTGCTGCGGCAAGGCTGAACATTTTTCCAGTTCACATAGTCCGAAACTTGTTTTAAAATATCTCATTGTCGTTGGCAATTCCAGGCCGAGTTTTTTAATCCCTGCATTGCAATAGCACAGAATATTAAAAATAACACCTTACAAGAATCACAAATGCACACGAACAAACGAGAAGCTTACACTCGCAATGGCAGTCCTTTGTTTTGGAAGCCAGTATAGGTGAACTGAAAATGGTGCTCATGTTTGTAAAATGGTTTTTAGAAATGATGCAGTTTGAATAGAAAAAAATTATTGACTAATTGTTGATACACAACCGTGTTACATTACGGTTCCTCCAAAATTGCTTGCTTATTTTTCACGCATAATACAAGTCAGTGATGGAAGTTAACCAATTAGTTGAAGAGGGCTGCCACTACTGCTTCACCTTGTTATACAATCACCTCTCGTTTTAAATGGTATGCTTACTTACCAACTTTGACGTTTTATCCGTAAAATGTACGGGAACTTGCAAAATTTTACGGATTTTAGACATTCCACGATTAAATGTGCATTTTTTTATACGTACTCAGAAATAGCGAAAAACAGTTTGGCTCAGTTCTACCACCATAAAATGCATTTTGAATAATTTTTCATTTGAATTAAGTGCACTAAAGGCTGAAAAATAAGTTTTTGGTGTGAATTCAAAAGGAGTAAGTCGTACCTACCAATGAGAAAATTACGTTTGAAACCCAATAGGTGGCTTTCAACAATAGGCAATTTCAAAATGGCGGCGTGCGCGTGGGTTTTGTTTTTAATTCTGCCGATGGAGTCTATAGATTCTTCGCAAATGGAAGCTTTTGATTTTGATGATGAAACACTATTCTGCAGCTCTTTTATTACGAATCATGCATATGGATACTGTTATCACGTGTCAAAGTCTGCTGAAGTTAGAAACGCGTGGCATGTTTGAAAGGACTCCTAACCTATTTATACAAACAACATAATATGTATTTGGGGCAAAATATGTTTGTGAAGCGTACCTACGTAAAAGAATATTGTTTTGAGTGAAATTTGTGTTTAATATTATTTGTGAAGTTTGCTAGGTAAATGTATACACGTACCGTATTTACCCGCAAAAGGGTCGCCCTCACGTATGGGTCGCACCTTAATTTTAGGACTTAAAATATAACTTTTTTCATCATAAGGGTCGCCCTCGCGTATAGGTCGCACCATGTATTTTCATTAAGTAAAACACTATGTGAAATATATCATCTGATAGGTATAATAATACATAAAATGCGAGCGGTATTTTGTGCA